>CAUYRT010076587.1:0-29558 GCA_963574885.1 Lepilemur ruficaudatus
GAGACAGAGTCTTACTGTGTTGCCCGGGCTAGAGTGAGTGCCATGGCATCAGCCTAGCTCACAGCAACCTCAAACTCCTGGGCTCAAGCGATCCTCCTGCCTCAGCCTCCCCAGTAGCTGGGACTACAGGCATGCGCCACCATGCCCGGCTAATTTTTTCTATATATATTTTTAGTTGGCCAGTTAATTTCTTTCTATTTATAGTAGAGACGAGGTCTCACTCTTGCTCAGGCTGGTCTCGAACTCCTGACCTTGAGCGATCCTCCTGCCTCGGCCTCCCAGAGTGCTAGGATTACAGGCATGAGCCACAGCACCCGGCCAAGCTTCTGGTTAGTTTTAAGCTACTAACTAGAGGGCCACATTCTTCAGCACCTGCCATAGACCAGAGACCATTCCAGGTGCTCAGGGTTTCGACAGTAAGAAGACAGGCAAACCCTCTGTTCTCGTGGAGCTCACATGCTAGTGTGGAAAGATTAGATTCTAAGTGTTGTTTAGAAATCTAAAATCATGCTATATTTAAGTATGTCATTCAGAGTCCAGCCAGGAAAACAAAGATCATGCTAGGTATTTCAACAGAGGGAATCTGTTTTAGGAAATTGGCGTTGGGGGTCTGAAAAAGCAGAAGGGGAGCTCTGAGATCACACAACGGAAGAAGTTCGGGAAGCAGCTTGCACACTGCAGGTGGGAGGATCGGAATGAAGAGTTGGAGTTGTTTGCCCCCCAGGGCTCAGAGGGGGGACCCTGTGGCTGAGAGATCGGGTGTCTGAGGAGGCGGCCCTGTTTCCTCCTGGGGTGCCATGAGGCTGGTTTGGGAAAGCTACCGCCAGGGTCAAGGGCCTCTGCTGGAGGTGTACAGACAGGAAGTGGAGAGTCCGGCCTCCACCCCTCCTGCTTCCTGCCTCCCTCAGTGTTTCCTGATTGCATGAGAATCCTGGGAAATGCAGCCGGTAGACTCCTAGCTTCAGCGTCACAGAGCTGAGCGTTGACAGGTGGCTTTGGAGCGAAGAGACGACTTTAATAACCAGCACAGATGGCCGTCTGCACCAAGGAGAAAGATAAAGCAGGAGAGAGGTATTTCAGGACTGGGAGGAGGAGGTTGCTGTTTGAAATAAAGCATTAGGGGACTCTTACCGAGAAGGTGACATCTGAACAAGTTCTTGAAGGAGGTTTGGGAGCAGCCATGAGGCTGCTTTGTAAAACATAGCACGTGTAAAGGCCCTGAGGCAAGATTCTCCCTGCAGTGTTCTAGGGACAAGAGAGCCAAGGTGGCTGACACAGAGTGAGACACGAAGCCATGTGGTATCAACCTTTAGAGCTTGGCCTCCAGAATCAGGAGATCCTGGGCTTTAATCCCATGGTTTTCATGAGATTTTAAGGGGAAAAAAGAATGTAAGTACTCACACCACGCCTGACATAGAGTAAGTGCTTTACAACTATTTTATGGCAATGGTGATAATAATAGACCTCTATTATTAATTGAACACCTGCTATTTTTATTATTATTATAACTTTTTTTTTAAAAGATGGGGTCTTGCTTTGTTGTCCAGTCTGGACTTGGGCTCAAGTAATTCTCTTGCCCCAGCCTCCCTAGTGGCTGGGACTACAGGCATGTGCCACTGCACCTGGCTTATGATTACACATTTTTTTTTTTTTTTTATAAAGACAGTCTTGCTCTGTCACCTGCACTAGAGCACAGTGGTGTTGTCATAGCTCACTGCAATCTCCAGCTCCTGGGCTCAAGCGAGCCTTGTGTTTCAGCCTCCCAAGTAGGTACTACAGGCATGCTCCACCATGCCCGGCTAATTTTTTCTGTTTTTAGGAGAGACGGATCGCACTCTTGCTCAGGCTGGTCTTGAGAACTCCTGACCTCAAGCGATCCTCCTGCCTCGGCCTCCCAAGAGTGCTAGGATTACAGGCATGAGCCACCGTGCCTGGCCAGATTCTGCATTTCCTACAGCATGTACTTTTTATATCTGAAAAGAGAAATAAGAGACTTCTGTCAAAAATTTGACCAGGTCCTACTTTGTGATTATATATTTTCCTTGGCTTGCTTTTGGTATAAATACCATTAACTGACATTGTTTGGTGTTCATTTAAGCACTTTGAAAGCCACCTCTTTTTTCTTAGATGTCTCGTTTTCTGTTTTTACCTATGTAAAACGAACAAAAAATATTTCTTATATAACATTTTGTGAAGTGGTTAACTTTCAAAATTACCAACTTTAATTTCTTATTACTTACTCCTTTCAGATGTACCGTATATTATATGTTGAAATTAGAAGTTCTCTGGATTTCTCAGCTCGTTCTTTTAAATTCCTTTTTTTTTTTTTCATTTTGAAAAGCCTAGCTCGTGGAGGGCAACAGCAGTAGCTTCTAGATTAAGATTTTTGACTCTTTACTTCCCTCTGGGCAAAAATGTGGGTTTCCCAGAAGCTGAGAGCATCACTGCTAGGTAAATAGGTTAAGAGGCAGGTGTTTGGTGAGCACTTCTTGTAAGAACTCCAGGTCTTCAGCGGCTGATGGGGAGCTAACGCTAACGGCGGTCATACCCTGCTGCCCAGTGAGGAAATGAAGATTGCCTTTGCCCTCTCTTTGCCCTCGGTCAGCAGGTGCTTTTGACAAGGATCACGAATCAGCTGAGACCCAAGAGTGAGAACCAGTGTGCATCACGTGATACGACATTTAATTAATAAGTGTGAAACAAAACACAAAACTCCCCAATTTTTTTCTTTTAAGAGCAGCTTATTTACACGTCCCAGCAAAGGTATCCATTACCTTTTAATCCATCGATTGGATCATCGATTGGATTTTATCTGGACTCACATTAAGTCACATTGTGTGGATGACAAGTGCATGACTTGCATTTCTGGATTCATGAGAATCCCGTCGGCTTAAAATGATGTGACCATCTTAGAAGGCAAAGCACTCCCCTTGACACTTCTGAAGTTAAAGCTTGTTTTGTAAAGGACCGATTTCTCTTAGAATCTATAGAAGAATTTATTGGCTTTATGTAATAATTACTCAAAGTAACTTATAATAATGAAGACGTCTGCTTGATTGGAGTTTTTAAAAACTGGCCACTGATTTTCTGATAATACGTTCAATACCTTATACAATATTCCAATGAGAGAACTTTTTTAAAAAGCCAGTGTGGCTGAAGATCAGAATTTCGGTTTACCATGTATGTCAACAGAGGCTTCTCTTCTGCACTGCCTACATTTTCCATGCAAATGTTTAGAAGCATTAGTAATTGGGTTTTTTTTTTTTTTTTTAATGTCACTTCTAAAAGCTACCTGATTTGGCTTAACGGCAAGAGTGAGAAATAGTAATTGACATGACTCATCTATCCGGAGAGTGTAGTCTGTAATATGAAATGACCTGTAGTCGTGGCCAGGGAAGTACTACATAATGTGAGGATGTAATTGCTCATTGAGACCCGAGCTTATTGAAATGAGGGCAATAACAGTTAATCGGCGAGGTCCGGATCATTTTGCAGTCGCTCCAAATCCATATATTTTTAGATTGTGATTTATAGTTACAGATATCGTTGGCAAGCGTAGGTAAGGTAATGGGTGGGGGCAGGGAGTCAAGGCTGTAATTCAGTTTGCTGGGAATCTGCTGATGTTATCATCATTTTTTTTTTTTTTTGAGACAGAGTCTCACTCTGTTGCCCAGGCTAGAGTGACTGCCATGGCGTCAGCCTCGCTCACAGCAACCTCCAACTCCTGGGCTGAAGCGATCCTCCTGCTTCAGCCTCCCGAGTAGCTGGGACTACAGGCATGCGCCACCACGCCCGGCTAATTTTTTCTATATATTTTTAGTTGGCCAATTAATTTCTATTTTTAGTAGAGACGGGGTCTCACTCTTGCTCAAATTGGTCTTGAACTCCTGACCTTGAGCGATCCTCCCGCTTCGGCCTCCCAGAGTGCTAGGATTACAGGCGTGAGCCACTGTGCCCGGCCGATGTTATTATCATTTATGGGGGAAAAACGTAAGTGGGTTCTGAACCACAGCAGAGTCCCGAGAGTGAATTCAGCTGCCTGGGATGTTCACATGCTCATGTTTCTCGGTCTTTGCTCTTGAGACCCTTTTTGAATGTTTAGAGGTTTTGGTGCCAAATCTAAAGGCTTTTCAAGGTAAATGCCAGTATAAATAAGAGGGAGGGGGGAAGCACGTGTTAAAAAATGAAAACAAATATTCAGTTTTTACGCTGTTCAGTCTGTAACTCTTCTTCAATTCTGTACTTCTGTCTGGATAGCAGCTTTGCTGTTCCTACTGGGTTTTCTTTTATACTATAAAAGCCATACACGTGTGGTGCACCTTTCTTTGGTGTGAGGTCAATGTTGTACCCAACTCTTCTTTATTGTTTCAACATGTTATATCCCACCCTATACAACATTTCCTTTTGTTTACTTTGACACCACCGTACATATAAATGATGGGAGACCAAACAAAATTTACATGTTCATGAATATTCATATACAGTGAGAAGGCTTCAAGAGCTATCCTGCCTAGGTCAGCTGGGAACCAATGTGTTTATTATATCAGCATGAATTCCTTGTTTTTCTTGTATCCATTTTGAGTTACTGTTATATTTTATTTATTTTATGTTTTAGAGATGGGGTCTCACTGCATTGCCCAGGCTGGCCTTGAATTCCTGGGCTCAGGTGATTTTCCTACCCTGGCTCCCAAGTAGCTGGGACTAACAAGCAGGGAGCCACCTCGCCCAGCTTGAATTGCTCTGTCTTGGTACTAGATATAAACTCATTTCTCTCTTTATATCCAGCTGTGTGGTATTTATTTAATAAATATTACATTCATGCAATTAGAAAAGTTTGATCGTGTGAAGAATAACATGGTTAATAACGGAATTAGGGCAATTCAGGTCCTCAAATTTAGACATTATAGTCCAATAAATAGGCATTTTCTTACGGATATAATGATGATCGATGAACCAAAACGATGTTACTTACAGACTGTGTTGACTCTGTGATTTCTTATTGAAAAATGATCCAAAGAGCTGTGGTCCGGAATTGCGTACATTTTTGTGAGAGACTTTGAAAAATGGTGATTAAGGATGGAAAATTTTGTTAAATGGGAGGAAAAATATACCCCTCTTGGAAGAGTTAAATTAAGCATTACATATAGAAAGCCTGTGTTCTTTGTTGGCCCTGTAGTAAATATCAGTAGTGAGGTTCTTTTCCTTTTTCCGTGATCATTGCCCTCTAAAAGCACAGAGCACATGGTGGCGATGGGCTCACGCTCTTGTTGTTACGTCTGATGTTTGCTGATCGCGTCTTATGCCCAGGCTGAGCAGTTCACCTGTGTCGTCTTAGGTGGTCCTCACACAATCTCATGAGGTGTGTGTTCTTGTTATTCCCATTTTACAGATGAGGAAACCAAGGCCCACAATGTTTGACTTGGCTATGGTTACACAGTTTGCAAATATCAGAGCTGAGATTTGAACTCACCAAGTCTGGTTTTAGATGTTTTAGTAATTTTCCTTTACTGCCATTCTGGAAGAACTCTAGATCCCTGCAGTTTTTAGGAGAATGATGTAGCATGGTCAGTGATTTCTGATCTCACGCTTGCTCTGGTTTCTTATACTGGGGGGACTAATGGAAGCAGCTGTTAAGCTGGTGAGGAATGCATTATGCTATGTATTATCATTTATGGAACTGCAACAGCTCCTGGACTACATTATAACATCCGTGAGAGCAGGGGCCACTTCACGTACCTATCTCTGCGTCTGTATAGTGTAATATTTTTAACGGCTTTATTGAGGCACAATTTACACACCATGAAATTTACCCCTTTAAAGTATGCAATTCATTGGGTTTTATTATATCCATAGAACCGCACAATCCTTGCAACTGTCTAATCCTAGAACGTTTTCATTATTCCCAGAAGAAACCACGTGACCATGAGCAGTCACTCCCAATTTTTTTTTTTAACTAAGAAAAAAATTGTCAAATATTAGAAACATTCAGCATTCGCTGTTGAGCACACAGAGTCACCTAATTTGTGGAAACCTGGTATTTTTAATTAATCACAGCTTTTCACCAAAATAATCATTTTCTTTAACATGCTTCTGACTTCTGATTTCAATCTGGTTGAAATCGTTGGAATTAGTTCATTCCATTTTATGCAAACAATGGCTGAAATTAATTCAGAGAAAGTTAAAATATTACCTGTTACAGTGGAGAAAGTCTATTTGTCTAATCCCCTTTTGTCAGAGATAACCTTTAATGCTGGGCTGTGCTGTTCCTGATTTCCTGTATTCCTCTTGGAACAAAAATGCATCAAGGTAATCCTCCAAAGTTGATTTCCGGTAAGCGTGTATCTGATGGTGAAGATTCTTGTCCTTCCTTTCTCTGAATGCTTTTAAGTACTGTTTGAGGGGAATCAGTGGTAGCTTGACAATTTTCACATTCCTGCTTTTTAATGAATGCAGGGTTTCCACGGGTTTCCACGCGTCTGAGTTCTCTTCCCCACGAAAATAGGAAGCATGGGTGATACTCAAGATCAAGTTACTACTTCACTTTCCTGTTGAGGGGTTTCTGCTCCAGCTCCCCCGTGTTCTGGTTGACAGACTTAGTCCCTGAGAGCTTAGGTTTGGGATCGAGGCAGCTACGGGGGGGTGGGGGGGTCCTACCCGCTTTCTCCTCCCCCACCCTCTGTTCCCTCAGCCCCCCCTTTCTTTTCCTTGCTGAGCACAGTGCTGATTTGCTTGACCTCGGGGAACAGCTGTGGAAGCCCAGCTGCCCCCCCGCCCCCTGCCCGCCACCTGCTTGTCCTCACCCCTCCGCCCCGGTGTCTCCTTTGTGTGCAGAAACTCTCCCTGCTGTGTGGCAGCAAAAACCCGGATTCAAATCCTGGTCCTGTCACTTAGCAGCTGTGTAATTTTTTTGGCAAATCGTATAGTTCTCTATGCTCATTTTTTCATCTGTTAGGTGGGGATAGTGTTACCTACTTCATAGGGCTGTTGCAAAGGATTAAATGAGATAATTCATATAAAGGATAAATATTGGCCTAGAAACAGATTTTTTAATGAACACGATTTTTGTTTTTTTTTTTTTTTGAGACAGAATCCCACTCTGCTGCCTGGGCTAGAGTGAGTGCCGTGGCGTCAGCCTAGCTCACAGCAACCTCAAACTCCTGGGCTCAAGCAATCCTCCTGCCTCAGCCTCCCAAGTAGCTGGGACTACAGGCATGCGCCACCGTGCCCGGCTAATTTTTTCTATATATTTTTAGTTGGCCAATTAATTTCTTTCTATTTGTAGTAGAGACGGGGTGTCACTCTTGCTCAGGCTGGTCTTGAACTCCTGACCTTGAGCGATCCACCTGCCTCCGCCTCCCAGAGTGCTAGGATTACAGGCGTGAGCCACCGCGCCCGGCCTTTCGTTGCTGTGTATTTTATAATGTGCTGTACGGATGATCATCAGTCAAGTCCCTGGAAGTTTCTTTCCCATTTATAATGAGGCCTCAATTCACGCTCAACACAGATGCAGTCAGGTTCCAAGCTCTTTGAAGACAAGGGCCTTACCTTTTCAGCTTTGCTCTGCGGGAGGCACAGCACTCATGGGTGTGTGTGTGTGTGTGTGTGTGTGTGTGTGTGTGTGTTGCTCAGTGACACCGAGTAGCGGTTGGAGTCCCGTTTGTTCCTGTGACTGTTCTGGGTCCCCCAAGCTGTCGTGTCTGGGACCAGTGGATTTTCACCCCTTCTCTACACTGGTTTTTGCCCATGCTCCCCGCCTCCCCCAGGTAATATGAGACACAGACTCCTTTCAACCCCTTCCATGGCACCATGGCCACCTTGCCCGGCTCTCCCCATCCCATTGGAGTTGTTTCCACTTCCACACACCCTTCTCTCTCTCACCTCTGGGTCCCTGATTCCCGCCGTGGTGGCATTTGGAGGTGGGGCCTTTGGGAGGTGATTAGGGTCAGGTAGATCCCTCAGGGTGGAGTTCATGCCCCTGTAAAAAGAGGAAGAGACATGAGAGCTCTCACTTTCTGCCATGCGAGGACACATCAAAAAAGGCAGTTACCTGCAATCCAGGGAGAGGGCCCTCCCCAGACGACAAAAATCTGCCAAAACCTTGATCTTGGACTTCCCAGCGTCCAGAACTGTGAGCAGTAAATGTTGCTGTTTAAGCCACACAGTGCGTGGCGTACTGTTACAGCAGCCCAAACTGACTGAGACAAATCCTTGTAATTATGTTAAGAAGAAAGTCTCGATGTGGTGCTAATAGGTCTCTAATACCTTTCCAATATTTGTTCATCTCTCTCTGTAATAATGAGAGAATTCGGACCTCAAACTCAGAGCCCCGGGCTCCAGATAAAATGAAATGGCTTTACTTTATTTCTGTTGCATTTATTTTTAGTGACTGTGTACCACAGGACGAAACTGATTCTTCATTTGGGATAATACTAAGTGTTTCCTTTTTTAAAAAAAAAATTATAAGCAATAACATTCACCATTTGTGGTATGTGCTCTGGGTTTTGACAAAGGCAGAGTGGTTCGGCCACCACCGCCGTCAGGGTACAGAGCAGTTCTGTGTCCTCCTCCCCCCGCTCCCACATGCTGCCTCTTTGGGGTCACCTCCTGTCCCCAAGCCTGGCAGCCATGGCTTGACTCTCCCTATGGTAGTTTTGCCTCCGGTAGAATATCACACAAATGGCAGCCTTGGGAATCTGGCTTTTCTTTCGCTTAACGTAATGTGTTTGAGATTTGTCCACGTCGTGGCAACTCTGCAGTTTTGCTGAGTGGTAGGTGGTTCATTGTGGGGATGCACCTCCGTGTCTCCATTCACCAGCTGAGCTGCATTTGGGTTTTTCTCCCCATTCGGGGGTCATTATGCATAAAGCTATTATGAACATTTGTGTACAAGGTTTTGTGTGAACATAGGTTTTCATTTCTTTGGGGTATACGTATCTATAGGAGTGTGATTGTAAAGTCATCCGGTAAATTTATGTGTTTTTTTTTAACCAACTGCCAAACTCTTTTCCCAAGTGGTTGTACCATTTTGCATTCTCACCAACGAGGAATGAGAGTTCTGGTTGCTCCGTTTCTGTCAGCATTTGGTATTGTCAAAAAAATTTTAAGCCATTCTAATAGGTGTTTGACTGTTGCGTATTTCCTCTTTACATGAATATATTTAATTTTTTTTTTAAAGCGGTTTGGGTAAGACGTTAAGTGAATAGTAACAGCGGGTCCTCAGGCAATGGCAAGCATTTTAAAGAAAAACATTAAAGAAACACTAAAGAAAGCAGCGTGAGACTATCCCAGATACGTACCAAATGCACAAGATTGTGTTACCGTGGAAGATGATGACCCGTCCTTAACACAGAGGCAGTTGCAGCGACTGTAATTTTTTGAAGTCCTGTAAGATTTTGATAAGCAGGACCTAGATTAATTTAACAGCAGGCGCTATCCCTGGGTACTGACAATTTAACCTTAGTGCGGTGATGATTTCCTTATTAACAATCTGGCCTCGAGACCATGTGGACGGTTGCTGAGTGAGATCTCAACGTAGATGTCTTGTCTTGAAACCTGATGGTGTCGGGGTCATTGGAGCAGGAGGAAATGGCTCATCCGTGTGTCACCACTGGGATGCTTTTGCTGCCTTGACTGGATATTTCAAGAGGATTTCTAGAATAAGGGGAGAAAATGAGCTCCCAGTCCAGCCTCCTTTCTCTGGCTATGGCTTATGGGGTTTGATGATGAGGAAGGTCACTTTCTGATTTCCTCAGCCAGCGTCACTGAAGCCAGGTACACTAAAAGTTTATGAACCATAAAATGTGCGTAAGAAGCAAGTAGCCACTTAAGCTTTACTGGGCGAACTTTGGGGGCATTGCTGATTCATTCTGAAACATTCAGTAGGGCATAGCTCAGATTAATTAAGTTATGATCTCGTGGTGGAAAGAGTTGATAGGTTTTACTATTCCGGTGCGAATCTTATAGGTACTTCAACACTTTGAAAGGAGTTTATTTAAGTGATGAACAGCTTGAGGTTTAAATATAAAATCAAGTGGAAAAATATTGCCACCTTCTCCTCCCCTTGTAGTATATTCCTATTCCTAGCTGAAGGCAACTGTTACCGACCTTGCCGCGGGCTTATGATGAGATGGGAAACCCTAGAACATGCTGTTTGTACGGAGCCTATAATTCCTTTGCATGATTTTGCAAGGACTAAGTTAATACAGAAGATACTTGAGTAGAATGCCCGAGAATCAGGTCTTGAAATATTTCGTACCTTATTATTTTATTCAGTCTATAAAACGCCAAAGCAACTGCATGCCCATTGGCACAATTCAGCAATTCAGAACATGCGTGGTATTTAAAGAAAGAAATGATCATTTCATCGCTTCTCATTTCTGAAGCCACCTTCCTGAGGTTACCTCTCTTAAAGGTTTAGTATCATGCCATGCATCGCACTCTGTGACTATGAAGTCATAAAACATGCAACACACGTGGGCTTCCCTTTTCTGTTTTTCAGTGAAATGCAATGATCGTTGATTCTCTTGCTGGTTTGTATCACTTCGGTGCACGTAGTAGGCATTCATTCTGGTATCGGAACGCAGATCCGATCATTGTTTACCATTTACCGTTACCTGGCTAAGACATTTTCCTGAGGGTGGACGGACCATATTTGATTCGGTCATTCTCATATTCATGGACGTTGATTTTCTGTGTGTCGGAGGCCGCTTTTGTTGTGGTCTCGTTTTGTCTGCTTACAAACCACGCTACCACAAATATCTAGGGAGATTTTTTTCCAAGAGACCACAGCCAATAGGAAGCAAATAGAATTTTTAGGGCAAAGCATGGAGTTTGACTACATCGTTTCCAAAGGAGGTAAGAGTTTTTGTTTTTTTGGTTGTTTGTTTTTTCAAAAGAGGAAGGTTTTCTTGTACCCGTTCAAGATGTCTTGTTGGTTGATATATGTCTCTTGTTTTTATTTTAAGAGCTAAAAGTGCTTTGGGGCATGGTACTGAACATAGCGTGAAACAGCAACTCAAATACTCTTATAGTTTAGAGCTGGACCGGCCAACCACGTTGCCACGAGCCACATTGTGGCTATTTGAATTTGTAATAATTAAAATTAAATAAAACTTAAAATTCAGTTTCGTAGTCGTACCGGCCACTTTTCAATAGCCACGTGTGGCCAGACAGCACAGATACGGAACGTTCCCGTGAAGGCGATTAGTTCCATTGGACACCGATGGTTTAGAACGAGGGATGCTATGGTTCAGACGGCATTCGGCTCCTGGCTCTGTCCAGTCTACTTGCTGTGTGACCTTGGGCAGGTTACTTTACCTCTCTGAGTCTGTGCTTCCTCATCCATAAAATGAGAGTGGTGATAATTTGTTTCCATGCTTCTTGTGAAGATTGAATACAAAAGCGTTTAACATCTTGCCTGGGACGTAAGTAAACATCCAAGAAATGGAAGCTACTATTCTTTTCCAAGTGTTTGATAATCTTTTTTTTTTTTTTCCTTTTGCAAGGTGGAGAGGGGAGGCATTTTGTTTATTAGCTTAAAGCTAATAACTGCAGGGTATTGTCTGCCCAATTTCTAGACAAGCAGAAGGCAGAAAACTCCAGTTTGTCAGCCTAGTGGCTTTTTTTTTTTTTTTTTTAATATGCTGTCCCTGAGAAACATGGTAGAATTTGTTTTACTCTTTTTCTGTCAGGAAATAACCCTTCTGGCTTTGTTAGAAGCGTGGTTTGTAATAATTGTACCCACCCCAGATGGCTCCTGAAAACCCTTTGAAATGCCATCTGCCAGGCGTGTGTCCAGCCGGCAGCCCGTCATTCTGCTGCAAGAAAAGAGAAGGCGGGGTCCCCTCCCTGGGTCCTCCCTCCACGGCTTGCTGAATGGAGCTGGCTGAGACCCAGGGCGGGCTGCTCAGAGGATAACCAGGAATAAACCTCTCGCTGGCCTGCAGCATGGAAAGGTTCCTTCTGGGGAAATAAACCCCGAAGGTTTTGTGAGTGGAGGCGCATCCACCCACCCACCTACCCCTTCTCCCTGCAGCTCAAAGGCCATTTTGAGTGTTTCTATTTACATGGGAAAGTGGTATCTGCTTGTCTTATTTTTCCTCTCAAATCCAGCATTTTCGAGCTTCTTGATTATTGTGTATCCTTTTAGGAAATTAAGACCCCCGGGGGTGACTGTCGTCTTTGTGGAAAATCTGACAAATTGGTTCTGAAAACATTGTCCAGCGAAATGGCAGAGAGAGATGACTACAGAGGGAGGGAAAAAAGAAGAATCCAACATTTTCTGGTTTTAGGAAGACTTGCAAAGAAAACCCGACGAATTTTTTTCGTTTGGCTTTAGTTTATCCTCGTTTGATTTTTAATGGATTGAGTTAGTGGAAACTTGGGCCTGGACGCTGTGTATGTGAGTTGCCATACAGAACATATTTAGGACAGATCCCCTCCCTGCAAGTTTCAAAGAGATTCTATTCTTGCTCGGCGCTGGCATCTCCCAGGATGATGTAGACCATTTGTGTTTTACAAGTAGCTGGCTGAACAGCTTTTGCACTTGGCTCCGAGACACCTCTTGGAGAACGTCTCCAAGACATTCCTCCTCCGTGGCCTCTGCCTTGCCGCTGTGGCGTCCCAGTCTGCTTTGAGGATCTGCCTCCTCTTCCCAGCTTCTCAGAGTCGGAAGGTCTTAGCGTGCAACCCAAACTCCTTGGCTTCTTTCTCTACGCTCTCTCTCTCCCTAGATCTTCTCTTTATCTTGCCTTCAGACGCCATTGGTTTACTGATCAACTGATCACCCCCTAGTATTGTGGAGTTTGTGTTCCAGCCTCCACTCTGACCGTCAGACTCAACGGGTCAGCTGCCCTCCGGCCCCCTGCACCTGGGTCTCTACCAGGCATCTCAAACTTAGCACGTCCAGAAGTAAAGTCTTGATTTTCCCCGCCCCCAAATGACTCCCCAGTCTTCTCCGTCTCTGTGAATGGCGCAAGCCATTTGCCCAAGTCGAACAATGAGTATTTCTATCTTTAGTCTTCTGACTTCCTTACGTCCTGCGTCCAGGCCATCGGCAAGTTCTGTTAGTTCTGTCTCGAAAATACAGACCTAGTGTGGTGCCATGAGTTGACGTACTTTAAACACATCTGTTATAGCTATTTAAAATATTCACGTCTTATAACAGCAGTCGGACCCCTCTTACCACTCCCGTCCATCTATCCTAGTCCACGCCCTGTGGATCCCTCACCTGGACCCTGTAATCGCCACCTGGTGGGTCTCCTCGCTTCTCTTTCTGCCCACCTCCTGCCCGACGGTGCCCACAGCCTGTTCTCCATAAAGCCAGAGATCCTTTAAAAATGGAAACCTCTGTGGAAAAGAATTCAGACGGAGATTCCTCAAAGAGCTAAAACTAGAATTACCATTCGATCTAGCAATAGCATTATTAGGCATCTACCCAAAAGAGCATAAGACATTCTGTTACAAAGACATCTGCACCCGAATGTTTATGGCAGCATGATTCACTGTTGCTAGGTCGTGGAAACATCCCAAGTGCCCGTCAATGGATGAGTGGATTATTAAAATTTGGTATATGTTTACAACAGAATATTACTCAATTTTAAGAAACGACAGTGAGCTAGCACCACTTATATCATCCTGGATTCAGCTCGAGCCCATTATTCGAAGTGAGGTGGCACAAGACCGGAAGAATGGGCCCCACTTGTACTCGCCATCAAACTGGTGCTGACGGATTAACACTATGGTGCTCAAATGGTGGTGGTGTCCACCAGGGATTCGGGGGGTTGGGAGGGGTAGACCCACATCTGAGGGATGCGGTGAGCACTGTGGAGGGGAGGGGCATGCTTGAAGTATATTTGGGGATGGGAATCAGGGGTCTTAATAGGGGGAAGGAAATCCTCTAAAACTGATTGATGTGAATAGCTGTACAACTTGGTAAATTTTCTAATAATCATTTAATTGTACACTTAAAATGGAGTAAAGGCATGATATGTAAATTACACTTCAACAAAGAAAAAAAAATGGAAATCAAATCAAGGCGCCACCTTGCTCGAAACCCATTCTAAGGATGACTTCTCATCGTCCTTGGAATAAAATAGGAAGTCTGTTCTCTGGCCTACATACTCTGGCCTCTCACTCTCATTTCCAGCCTCTTTTTCATCACCCTGCTGCAATCACGCATGCCCTTTTACCCTCCTCCAACGTGCCAGATCCATTCCCACATCACAGCCGTTGGCCTTTCCCTCTGCCCAGGACACATCCCTCGTCACCTGCGCACTAGCCAGGCCTCTCCTGATCGCCTGTCTAAAAAGCTTCCCAACCCCTCACCTTGCTTCTTTCCTCCCAGCCACCTTCTAACCCTTTAACCTACCTTGCTCTGATACTTTCTAATCCTTTAACCTACTGAGGAATTATTTATACCTGCAATTATATGCTCTGTTTACTCACATACGTCTTTATTTTCCGCGTCTCACAGTACAATATAAATTCCGTTAGGGCAAGAGCTTTGTTTTGTTTACCAGTGTTTCCCTCGTACCTAGATTAGTGCCAGGCAAGTGTCGGGGTCTCTGTAAATATTTATTAAATAAATACAATATATAATGACATACACATACACATATATATATACATATATATGATATCATATTATTATAGTGGGATTTGAACTGTGAGAGTCTATCAAATTGTTTTATTCTAACAATAACATAAACCATGAAATCTACTAACAATAATTGAGCTAAGCCTTCTAAAAGGATTATCTCATTTAATACACACAACAAACTTATGGGTCAGGAGCTATTATTATCCCTGTTGTGCAAACAAGGGCACTGAGAAATAACAGAAGCTAAGGCAGCTTGGACTCCTGGTCCAAGAAGACAGACACTGGAGAGCCAGACTGTGGACCCATCATTATCCCCACTCTGGGTCGCTGCTTTTCAACAGTACATGATGCCATCTTTATGTTTCCTGTGCCTGACACCTGAGATGTAAATTTAAATGTTGCAAACTACCTCCAGGGATTTGTCATTGTCTTCCAGGGGAGGCAGAAATGGGAACACATTAGGAAACTGTATAAGAGTAGACTTTGGGGCAATACAGGAGCAGGTTTCTTTAACCAGAAAGGCCCGGTATGCTGTGGACAATTTGCAATCTGTTTAAAAGACTCAGATCTGAGATATTAATATTAGAAAATTAGAATATTAGTATTAATATTAATATTAGAAAAATTGGGTGCATTTAAAAATGTATGCAGCCTGAGTAAAGTGCATGCAACAGGTGTTGAGTTTTTGGACTTTTGAGAACTGTGGGTATCCAACGTAGATGTATGGGCGTGGTCACACCGGTAGGCAAGTGGTCAGACTTCGCAGTGCTAGGAGCATTGGAGCCGCTAGGTACGTGCAGTTGGTTATTTAATTGCGTTAAAGTTCAAGAAAGAGATCCCAGGCATAGGGGAAGAAATCGTTCCTTGTTATATAGACAAAAGTTGACCTTAAACTGTCACCATTGGTGATGATGCCTTGCTAACTAAGCTGTGTTGATCATACCCCCTAACGTGAATGTAGGAGCAGAGATCACATCTTGCTCCTTTTTTGATCTCCCATAATATTTAACATAGGCTCCTAGCACGCACTGCATTCTTGCTTCTTAGTTTACTTTTTTTTCTTTCTTTTTTTTTTTTTTTTGAGACAGAGTCTCACTTTGTTCAAAGCCCAGGCTAGAGTGAGTGCCGTGGCGTCAGCCTAGCTCACAGCAACCTCAAACTCCTGGGCTCAGGCGATCCTTCTGCCTCAGCCTCCCGAGTAGCTGGGACTACAGGCATGTGCCACCATGCCCGGCTAATTCTTTCTATATATTTTTAATTGACCAATTTCTTTCTATTTTTAGTAGAGACGGGGTCTCACTCTTGCTCAGGCTGGTCTTGAACTTCTGACCTTGAGTGATCCTCCCGCCTCGGCCTCCCAGAGTGCTAGGATTACAGGCATGAGCCACCGCGCCCGGCCTTGCTTTCTTTTCTTGGTCTGCATGTCAACCACCTTCTTCTGCTCATGACCTCTGTGCTTTCGGTTGACATTGGGCTAAAATTATAGGTCCACAGCCTAGCACCTGCGCTGGGTGACTTTCCTACTCTGGAGGTTCTGTGTTATTTCAGAAGAGGAGTTGTTACATTCACTAGCCACTGAGAAGATGACCTGAAATCCTGAGGGAGAATTTTCTAGCAAATGCACCATCCTTTCTCTCTAGTCGGAACTCACGGGTGGCCTCTCCTACCAAACATATTAATTACCGAGGAGCAGCAGCATTTGCATTCCTGGGAGATGTCCAACCACAGATCTTGGGCAATCTCGTTTCTCCAGTGGTGTGTTTACGCAGCGGGTGTCATTTTCTTCAAAGGGCTTATTACATCGGAACTTGCTGGAGGTATCGAGGAGCACAAGAATTGTGGGGCCTGTGATAAAAATATAAACCCCTTAGGCTCTGAGCTTAAGGTGGATAACTTTTTAGTTTTTACTGGAGTCCTAGAAGCTGCTGATTACGACTGCTGTCTGCATAAAATCCAGTTCACCGTTTTTATTCGGTGCATTTTGAGAAATGGTAAAACTCTCTCTAGATCATCTGAGCTGTGCTTGGTTTTCTCTTTCTTTCCTTTGAGGGTTCCCAGGCCCTGGAGGGTGGAAGTGAGGATGCTTTTCTGTTAGAACGAAATGGCTTTTGCTGTGTCCCTGTCTGCACAGATGCATTGGCAGACTCTTAGGTACGCCAGCTTACTGAACAGGTTATTCTAATTGCCGCTGGACGTGGAACTTCCTGTTTTAGTTGACTGATGGTTTCTGGTACCTTTGTCTTTTCTGGTTCAGGCACAACCCGATCCCCAAGAGAAGGAGAGGTGCCTGGCGTGGATTATAACTTCCTGACTGTGAAGGAGTTCTTGGACCTCGAGCAGAGTGGGACTCTTCTGGAAGTCGGCACCTACGAAGGTGAGCTCACCTGCACAGGGGCCTGGGGATGCTTCTCTCCTGGGCACCTTGGAGGATCCAGAGCCTTCTGGGCCAACATGTTCTGTGGACTAGGGAGGGCTAAACAAAAACAGGAAATTGCGGTTCACCTTAATATGATTGATGGGAACAAAATATATGGAATAAGACCTTGTGGACCTCTTTAAAAATAGCTTTTGGTTTTCTCTAGGAGTTATCTCCTTTGATTTATCAATTTGAAAGTGTGTGTGTTGTTGTTTAATGTGGATGTGTATGGTATTAGGAAGGGGAAAGAATCATGGTTAATGCCAAAATGTGGCCCTACAAGTAGTGTTGTTTTAATCTTTAAGGAATGGAATGTCATTTTTTGGTTGGTTTTTAATTTTTTTTTTTAGTAGAAAATACATTTACATGGCTCATAAAGCAAAATATTTAAAAAATATTTAATAAGTGATCGCCTCCATATGCTGTCTCCCCCCTGCCCAGTCTCCAATTCACTGTTACAAACAGTGCCATTAGTTTCTGATTATGCTCCTGCAGTTTGTTTATGTAAATGCAAACATGTGTGTGTGCATACATGCGTGTGTTGTATGTATGTTCTTATTTCTTCCCTGTTTTACATAAAAGGTGGTGTACAATACATGCTGTTTGCTACCTTGCTCTTTTTATTTAACTGTATGTCTTTTTTTTTTTGAAACAGAGTCTCACTCTGTTGCCCGGGCTAGAGTGACTGCCGTGGCGTCAGTCTGGCTCACAGCAACCTCAGACTGCTGGGCTCAAGCGATCCTCCTGCCTCAGCCTCCCGAGTAGGTGGGACTACAGGCATGCGCCACCATGCCCGGCTAATTTTTTTTTATATATTTTTAGTTGGCCAATTAATTTCTTTCTATTTTTAGTAGAGATGAGGTCTCGCTCTTGCTCAGGCTGGTTTCGAACTCCTGACCTTGAGCGATCCTCCCGCCTCGGCCTCCCAGAGTGCTAGGATTACAGGTGTGAGCCACTTTATTTAACTGTATGTCTTAATAGGTCTTTGCAATGTAGTAACAAAGCCCTTCTTTCTTCTTTTTTACATGGCTGTATAATTCCCTTGTGTGGGCACACCATAATTTATTTAGCTACTTGCCCTCCGAATGAACATTTGGGTCATTTTTAATTTTTGATACGTAAAAACACTGATGAATTGGATAACATGAACATACGTACTTTCACACAGGTGAAAATAAATCCATAGGATGAGATCCCACAAATGAGATCGCTAGGGAAAAGCCAAATGTAGGGAGAAAAAAGTTACATTTTCTGAAAACAATATTATAACTTGATTGCTTTTGGGGGTGTTGTTATTTGAGAGGGAAGTGGTGTAAGGTATTGTTAATTAACTCGGTTAAATTATTAGCGTGGTCAAGTGTTTATGTTTATCTCTTTATAAACTCTTGAAACTTGGATTTATTAGATAATCACAGGGACAGTTCAAAGATTAAGCTTAAAAACAAAGGGTAAATGCAAAGTAGATTATTACTTTACTAGAGACATCATAGCTTTGATATGATACTAGCCCTGGTGACAGGCAGTGGCTAACAGCCAAGCGATGATCTTGGCTCTTGGGTGTCCAGTTTCTGGTTTGATATTCTTTGGAAGGGAGGGTGCCTTTATTATCTTTGTACCTGCTGCTCATTTCCCAATTGTGACTGTACCTTGGGCAGTGTTTAGATGTTAATCAAATTCCTGCATTTGAACTCAGGAATTTTTTTTTTTTTTTTGAGTATTCCCAATTATCAGTTGGCTTAGTTTCCTGGCAGTCTGTGTTGGGATGTCACTAGGTGGCCAGTGGGCTGGGTGGGGATCCAAAAACGATTCAGGTGCAGGAGTGTGGCAAGGTGGGGGCTGAGGACATGTACAAGGAGTTTCTTCAACATGTTATTTTCACATGTTGTTCCTGTGAATTGAGCTAAAAAAATCAGCGGCAGTGAATAGGGCAAGCGTGAGTCCTCTTTGGTTTGCAGAGAGTGAATTGTCTTTATCTGAAATCAGGTGTTAATATCATGCCCATCTGGGAAGCTTGAGTCCCCTGAAATGCAAAACATTCATTTGCATTTTTGCAGAGGTTGGGGTGGGCGTGGTTGTAGAATACAAAGCAAACGGGTGTCTGGTCGGACAGGAAAAGCTTGTGATTAACTTGGAAGATGGAAAATAAACTGACCTTACTCAGATATTTATGTGGGAAATGAGTCTGTTCTTTTTCTCATTTAATTTTATCACTGTGACAATTTTATCACCAGATTTTTAGATGGGGGTGCTGAGGCCAAGAGGCATTCAGTAACTTTTTCAAGGTCGTACAGCCAGTTCTAGAATACTAGAACAGGAACCAAAGCCAGCTCAGTTTCTCCCTTGGATATTTTCAGAAAACCCCAAGAAGAATATCTTGGATGTAACTACAAAATTATGGAAAATAACCCATTAGTACTTTAACCGAACTTCCTGGTGTGTGGCTATAGGGAAGCGTTTTTCAGAAAATGTCTGTCTTATATAAAACGATGATTTTGTGACTGTTACTTGGTCATTTTGGAGTTCACATTTTCTTATGTTCGAGACTAATCCTTTCTGCTTTTAATCCGTTTGACTGTGCAGTGTTCTTCAGCCTCTGACCTTTTAGCAGTGAAATTTCCCCTACCGTCGGAGATGGCGCGTTGTTCCTTGGAACCAACCGGAACATGTCATGTTGACTCTTACAAGCTGAGTGCAAAATGGAATTTTTATTAAATGCCAGATACCGTCACAGCAATAGGGCTGGAGAGGTCTTTAGAAAGATTCCTCTGTCTTTGGCCCCCGCGCTGCGCGAGTCCCTTGATGGTGGCTGCTGTCTGTCATACAGACTTTGCTGTCACACTGCCTGAGTCTGACTCTGTGCCCCTCTGCCATTGAGCTCTGCGCCCTCTGGCTAGTTACTGATCGCTCCTATCTCTGTTTTCCCTTCCGTGAAAGGAGGACAGGAATGGTGCTTCCTCAGGGGTAGGACGAAATGAGACGATAATTGGAAATCAATCGGCATCAGCTCTTGTGTTTACACACACGCAACTGGTGGCCGAAATTGCCACCTTCCTGCATCCCCTCCTCTTCTAGTGGTCAGAAAACCAGCAGATTTGCCAGGAAACTATATTTACCTTCGAGGTACTCTTTTTTCCCAATCTTTTTTTTTCCCTCCTCGAATTTCTTTCTTTTGGCCTCTACTGGTTGCAATAAGGAAAAGTGGACCACCACAACCCAAAGCGCTCTGTGAAGCAAGGCCCTTTAAAAGTTTTAAGGAAAAATAACAAGCGTGCGTGATGGAATAATTCTTATAGTAAAGCACTTAAAAATAGGGCCGAGCGCGGTGGCTCACGCCTGTAATCCTAGCACTGTGGGAGGCCGAGGCGGGAGGATTGCTCAAGGTCAGGAGTTCGAGGCCAGCCTGAGCAACAGCGAGACCCCTGTCTCCACTGAAAATAGAAAGAAATTAATTGGCCAACTAAAAATATATAGAAAAAATTAGCTGGACATGGTGGCACATGCCTGTAGTCCCAGCTACTCGGGAGGCTGAGGCAGGAGGATCGCTTGAGCCCAGGAGTTGGAGGTTGCTGTGAGCCAGGCTGACGCCACAGCACTCTAGCCAGGGCAACAACAAAAAAAAAAGAACTTAAAAATATCTGAGACCAAATTGCTTCCCCTTTTCCCTGTAGGTAACCATTGTTAAAGGATCTAGTGCGAATATTCATAAAACTTCCGTGTGAACAGCACAGACGTATGTATTGTTGTGTATTTCCCTCTGTTCTTGCCCTTGGCACTTAACATACCTTGGAGATCTTTCCACATTACCTGATACAGTTCCACTTTATTCTGTAAAAATGCTGCATAGTATCCTGCTGCATGAGTATACAGAGTTTATATTTATTTAACCCAGCCCCTTGTGGAGGGACGTTTAGGATGGTCCCCTTCCGCATCTCTCCCCTCCCCCTTTTTGGTGGTGATGTTGTAAACAGTGCTCCAGTGAAGCATCCTTGTGCGAATACCTGGATGCACTACTATAACCACAGGGTAAGTTTCTGGTAGTGGAGTTTTTTTTTTTTTTTTTTTTTTTGAGAGCGTGAGCCACCGCGCCTGGCCCCGGTAGTGGAGTTTTAAAGCAAGCCCTTTTATTCATAGATTCTTCATTTCAGCAAGTACATACTGAGCATTTATTTTAGGTCAGACATTGTCCCAAGGCAAGAGACGGAACGTACAGGGCAGAACGTCAAAGCAGCACTGCCTTTGGAGGTGTGTGTGCTCTTCCGTTAGTTATTTTTGCTGACATCCGTGCAGCGCATACTGCCTGCCTTCCTCGTGCATCGTAGGTACCAACTCATTAAATCTTCCTAACAACCCTGCGAGGTACGTTCTCTTTGCGTCCATTTTACAGAAGAGGAGCACGAGGCCCGGAGATGTGATGCTCTGTTCCGAGTTTGCCTGGCAAGGCAGAGATAGGGCTGGGATTCAAACTGAGGCCCTTCCTTTGGCTCTGGAGTCTGTTGCCTCTTGGTCTGGTGAGAAAAATTAAGTGTAAACAATTTTAAGGAAAGTGATGAGTGTTCTGAGAGAAGCCTGGGACGAGGGGGCTCCATCTAATCTAGTGTCTGGGGGAGGAAGAGAAGCTTCTGGAAGGATTATGTCAGGTCAAGTGAGAGACTTTGAAGAGTCAGCCTGGGCCACGAGGCCTGAATCCAGAGAAAGTGAGTGTGATGAACCAAGAGATGGTTCTAGAAAGGGAGGAGAGGCAGCCATACCCTGCTTCCTTTGGCACCCTGCCTTCCGGGCAGACCTTTCTTCAGTGTTGAAAATGTCCAGTAGTCTGAGCTGTGTACTCTGGTAGCTACTCGCCACGTACAGCTCTCGTGACCGAGAAGCTGCATTTTCAATTAATTTTAATTTAATATAAACTCATCCAAGTTTAAGTAGCCACACGTGCCTGGTGGCTGCCGTGTTCTACGGTGTAGTTTTGGAATAGAAGCTTCTGGAAGAAAGGGTAAGGACCTGCTCAGCAAGATCCCTCTTCTCATGAGCCGACTTCACAAAGCTAAGCCTATCTTAACGGTTAAGCTCCTTTAAAAAAAAAAAAATCATCATTTTGAATCCTCCCAAAGAGGATATTGGAGGAGCAGTGATCTTCTTTTGTGGGTACCTTCTGCGACACAGAGACGGCAGAGCAGTAGAGTGAACCAATTAAACCCCAAGGCCCGATAACCTTCAGAATTTTCTTTCAGGCCCAATATTTGTGTGAGGCTTAGACCGGCAGGATTGTAGGATTTTGGAGCTGGAAGTGCGGTAAATTTCTTGTCTTCAGACGACAGAACGGAGATCCAGAGAGAGATTGGTCTAAGACACTACAGGGAATTGGGAACAAAGCCTGGCCAAGTGCCCAGGCCCGGGAGATGTCGCAGGCAGGACTGGGCTGCTGTTTCTTATTTCCCTGCTGCCTGAAAACTGATGCCTCTTTTGTAGCCCCAAAAGTAGTTCTAAGTAGCCTCTTTTGTAGTTCTAAGTGTGTGCCTTCCTTCATTTATTCGTAAAAGATAAGATGCAGGACAAAAGCAGATATGGTCATTGTCTTTCTGGATCTTACTGTCTGGTGGACAAGATGCATTAATCAGATAATCAGACTAATATTCATAAGCATGCAACTGTAAATGTGTGAGCATCTTTAAAGGAGACCATAGCATGGGGAGACTGAACCTCTCTGGAACTGGGAAAAACAGTCCCCTGCAGACGTAGTAATTGACGTGAAATCTGACGGGTAAGTTGGAGTTAGGTTGCTAGGTTTAGCCAATAAAAACACAGAAACCCCTGTGTTGCGTTTTATCAATCCAACTCACAGCTGGATTTAACTATGGACTGCATTGGTGGTGGTTGGTTCTGAAGGGTCAACTTAATCTGGAGATATTTAATGTGATTGAAAAGCTGGATTTGGTAATGTATTGGTTATTGTAAGAGAGAGGTAGGACAGACAGGTGATGCTGATCCTAGGATGACTCCTTGTTTGTTTCTTCTATAACTGGGTAGGTAGTGGTACAATTTGCTAAAATAAGAAACACTATAATGGGGCTGGCTTGGGGGGCTGGTCAGGAGTTTCATCATGAAACTTTCCACCCTCCACCAGCTGTAGTACTGACAGCTGCACGTACCCCCAGTAGAGTAGAGGCTCTTCCTGGCTCCAGAAGGAACCTGACTATCATCCCTCACAAGGCGTAGAGGTTATTAGTTGAGTTTGTCATTGAGTTCCACTTTGCAGTTTGAACCAATTCTGCATTTTCTGTCACTGGACAGAATCAGCATCCAAGCAAGGCAAAGAAGATAAGAATGGACTTGTCTTTCCTCCTTGGACCAACTTCCTAACTGTGGCTCTAAGCTAACTTATTTGATACAATGCTTAAAATAAATGAGCTGAACCATCTCCCCTTTGCCTTGCTTTCCTTTTTTTTTTTTTCCCTGTTGACATTTTTGCTCTGTAAGACAGGTTGCTGCTTCAGCCAGCCCTTGGGACTTCTCTGGAAGGGAGTTTACAAGGGCTGAGCTATGCAGAGGGGGTGTCTCCCAACAAGCCTGTTTTACAAATGCCTCTGGGTAGAAGCAGCTAATTGCACACTTTGAGCATTGCAAAGGTTTCCTTCAGCATAGCAGCGTGGTGCCAGGGTGACATTTCAGATCGGAGTTATGGGTTGCATGTTTCTGCGTGTTAATTAGGAAGGGAATGTCAGCTTTCAATAATGCTATTGTTTTGCTTCCTAGAAGGTCTGCAAAAAAAAGCAGCTGCCAACGGTATACTTTTTGGGGACACAGAGATAAAGCAGGGGTCAAGAGAATTCTTGTTCGGTCATTGAAGAAAACGAGACTCTCTGGAGTCCTGTTCTTTGGCAGGCCCCGGAAGCGGTCTGCTGTGATAAGCTGTGTTGGCGGACTCTGCCGTGGAATGTTCTCTGTTGATAATGAAAGCGACCAAGTCATATCTGTGCTACAATCGGCTGTTGCTCTGCATATGAAGTTGGGGTGCCAGGGCTGGGGACATTTTGCTTCCTGTCCTCTTCAGGGATCCCCAGAGACTCCTGGAGTTACGAACATAGATGTTTGGAAATAGACAATCTGTGTTTTAAAAGCCAATCATCATTTATGAATCGTGCGAATCTCAGTTCCTCCATCTGAAAATGGGACTCTTGGTGCTTCTTTGCAAGATTACAGTGACTGAATGTCTGGGCAGTAGCATTTAATAGGTGAACGGCAAAGGTAACTTTTAAAATATTGTTCTTTGAATATATATTTTAATGGTACACTCTTCTGCATGTTAAGGCCATTTATAATCTGTCCGCGGTATCAGGCGTGATTGAAGACGGCTAGGGTTTATTATACGCCAGCATCGTGCCAAGCACAGTGCTTTGCATGCATTATCTGATTTGATCTTGACAAAAACTCAGTTGGGTAGCTACTGTTTTTATCTTGGCTTCATGCTATGGGAACTAAGGCTGGAAAGAGAGACATCCCTTGCCTTGCCCAGGCCATTAAACTGTTAACTTACATTGTCCTCTTTGGTCTTAGGGTCTGGCAAGGACAGACTTCTAATTATAGGACACCGGCTTATTGTGCTTCTGTTCGTGTTCATCGTATTATAGTACGTGTTTGCAGGGTGGGGCAAGCGAAAGTACTGGCAGTTTTATGAATGATGCCGTCGTGTGTTGAGCAAGCGGGGGGCAGAGTGTGGTGGTGCAGATCCGAGGTAATTCACATGTAACCGATGGGCTGGCAAGAAGCTGCCATGAGTCGTGTTATTAAAAACCGGATCCACGGCCCGGCGCGGTGGCTCACGCCTGCAATCCTAGCCCTCTGGGAGGCCGAGGCGGGAGGATCGCTCAAGGTCAGGAGTTCGAGCCCAGCCTGAGCAAGAGCGAGACCCCGTCTCTAGTAATAATAGAAAAAAATTAATTGGCCAACTAAAAATATATAGAAAAAATTAGCCGGGCACGGTGGCGCATGCCTATAGTCCCAGCTACTCGGGAGGCTGAGGCAGGAGGATCGCTTGAGCCCAGGAGTCTGAGGTTGCTGTGAGCCAGACTAACGCCACGGCAGTCACTCTAGCCCGGGCAACACAGTGAAACTCTGCCTCAAAAAAAAAAAAAGAAAAAAGGAAAAACCGGATCCCCAATCCAGGTATTCGGGAGGATCCCGGGATGGAACTGGCGTGCGGGATTGCCGCTTGTTCATTTACTCACCCTGCAGCGAATCACTGAGGGTGGTGCGTGCCTGGCACCGTGTTAGGGACAGAGTGGTGCGCAACACGGGATGTGGCCCCAGCCCTCGTGGAGCAGGCCTGGGGTGAAGACAGATGCTGATTAATGACACAGTCTGATACACACCGCAAAGAAGCAGAGGTCCGTGGAGCCTCGAGTACATAGAGGAACCGGTGAGGATGGTTCTGCCGTGGCCTGTGGGGTCAGAGGTGCTGCCCCCGAGCCGAGCGGGTAGTGCCAGGGTGAGGGGCAGAGGGAGGAGTGTGTGCAGGAGCTGGGAGAGGAGGAGGGGGCCTCGTTTACATGTGGGGGCTGAACAAGACCAGGGAGGTCGGAGCAGAAAGAACAAGGCGAAGGGAACTGGAATAACAGGTACCCAGAGTGTAGACAAGGGTCGGACTGCTCAGGGCCCTGAGGCCGAGGCAGAATCAGGTATGCTGGATGTCTGCGTATCCAGGTACTGCATGCGTGTCTGTGCTTTGCACATAAAGAGAGTAAGGTTTTTATGCCCATTTTATGCACACAAAAAAAGCCATTTTTGTCCCCTAGAGGGTGATGCAGCCCCTGCGAAGAGGTGTGCTCGGTATGCCCAGCGGTGCCACTGCCGTCCTGGTCTCCTGCTTGTCCTGTAGGAAGAAGACAGACAAGTGCCCCCTCCCCCATTTGCCCCGGACCAGCCGTGGGGCCCTAAGCCAGGCCTTTCCGCTGTCCTGGGCCTCCATGGTCCTCATCTGCAAACGAAGAAGAATTTTCTCTGTCCTCTGCTCATTTGCTGTGCAAAGGGTGGTCCTGGACCAGCTGCATCAGCATCACTAGAGACCTTGCTTAGAAATTCCGAATCTTGGGCCCACCCTGACCTTCCGAATCCGAATCTTCGCGCAATGTAGTTTAATGGTTTGCACTTGGAGGTTCTAGAAAACCGATGTATACCATGGAGGATGTTTGGGAAGATCGTGTTTCGGTTTCATTGTTACGTTCTGTTCCCCCCCCCCGCAGTGCCTAGCACCGTGCCTGGCATTAAACACGTCCCCTGGAGGGGAATGAATGGCTGGATACTAAATTTGTACACGTTGAGAGGCCACGCAGATTGGATTCTTTCTGGCCTAAAATCCAGGGTCGCGGTCCTCCCTAAATATTTTATATAAAGCTCTAAAAATTGATTTGCAGTCCCTATTAATTTTTAAATGTGTGTCAGAAAATATTTTCTTTGGCTTTGTCGTGGCCAGAGACTGTGCCTGTTAATTAAGGCCAGCAGTGGCTTCCTCTGAAGTCCTCCTTTGCCCTCTGCTCCCCTCCTCCCCCGGCCACCGTCCGTGTTGGGCTCTGTTGGAGAACCAGTTCTGAAAATAGCAGCAGAGAGGAACACGTTCCTGCTTGGGACAGAGCCCACCGTCCCAGGAAGCAGAGCCAGTGGGACACAGTCAGGCTCACGGCTCCTGGACGCTGAGCTGCCTGCCAAGTGATAACCCCAATTGATTTTTTAACCATTTATAATTCTTTAAATGACTTTTATTTAGTACCGTTAAATAATCCATAGATTCTTCCCATGGAGTCTCTTGTGCATGGTGCCCGCTCTCTGTAAGGTCTGTGTTTCTGCCGTGGCTAGACTTTGCTTGATTATGAACAGAGCGGAAAGTATTGCTAAGGTGGAGAGTTTTCTGGAAGGTTGAGGTCATGAGCTCAAATGTCCAAGGGGCCAGGTAGGTTGGGTAAGAGGGTGAACGGGCTGGGGAAAGGCGGTGGGAACCGTGGCAGACTGGAGAGGGGATGACCTGTCCTGCCTGCTGCTATAGGCCGTATGGACAGTTCACAGCAGAATACCCCATCGGCCAAAAGCCCAGGGCCACGTGCAGATTCACAAAAAATCAACTCACTCAGAGACTGATTTGTGGATTACTGGGGATTGTTTGAAGTTAGAGATTTTCTTACATCCCTACTCATGCCTCTGTCCGGGTCCCCGCATCCAGCCTTGGGGCAATCACTGCTGCTCTAGGTTGGGTCCAAGGTGTTTGTCTGACAGGGCCTGGGGCAGAACCAAAAGTTGGAGCAAAAAGGTCTCTGCAGAATTCTTTGACTCAGTGAGTATATCCGGATGAGCTCACGATAGACACGTTCTTGCTTATTATCAGCATTGCCCGTATGAATGGAGCCCCTGGAACCAGACCTTGGAGGTTTGGCAGTGGCACCGAGGACCCAGATTTTAATTGGAAACATTCCACTTTTAAATGTTGGTCACTAAATCAAATTATTTTAAAGCAACATGCTTTAAAAAAAAAGAAACAACCAAAAAAATCTCTGCAAACATATCTACGAAGGAAAGTTTGAACCCTCTGCAGTTAGAAAACCTCTAGATAGAAGGCCAGGTGCGGTGGCTCATGCCTGTAATCCTAGCACTCTGGGAGGCCGAGGCGGGAGGACCCTCAACGTCAGGAGTTCGAAACCAGCCTGAGCAAGAGCGAGACCCCGTCTCTACTAAAAATAGAAAGAAATTAATTGGCCAACTAAAAATATATAGAAAAAATTAGCCGGGCATGGTGGCGCATGGCTGTAGTCCCAGGTACTTGGGAGGCTGAGGGAGGAGGATCGCTTGAGCCCAGGAGTCTGAGGTTGCTGTGAGCTAGGCTGATGCCACGGCACTCTAGCCCGGGCAACAGAGTGAGACTCTGTCTCAAAAAAAAAAAAAAAAAAGACAGTCATCGGGAAGAGAAAATATATTTACAGCTCATTAAGTGGAAGTGGATCATCATAACCATGTTGTCCTCATGTGGAGGAGGAGGAGGAGGGGGGGGAGGAGGAGGGGGAGGGGGAGGGGCTGGCCTTGCCATCTCAGGGAAGGCAGAGGCGGAAGAAGATCCAGGTACGAGTGGACCTGAGCAATCCAAACCTGTGCTGCTCAAAGGTCAGCCGTGATTGCACGTACGGCCGTCTCTCCGTCCAATCAAAACAAACAGCCGGGTGCGAGGCTCAGAGTGCCACCCGCTGGGAGGATCTCCCTTCACCTCTGTCCTTCCAGAACATTCCACAAAGGGCTGTAGTGCCGAAGCTGTCCATTTCCGGGTGGGGCCTGAGGATCGTCCAGAGCCACCCGCAAGCCAGGCCACAGGCTCCCTTCTGCTGTCGACTGGCCGTAGGGGAATCCCCGCGAGGCCACAGGTGCAGGCTGGGAGAGAGAAGGCCGAGGACCGTTTGGGCCACGTCTGTCTGTAACTTAATCGTGCCCCTGCTCGAGTGTGCTCGTGCCTGGGCATGTGCGTACCACGGCCACGTGCTGCTGGAGTGTGTCCTCACCTTTACGGCCAGCGGTTCATGACGGGTACCTCTGGTCACATGCATACTTGGTGGCCATGATGAAACGTTTGGTCTCTAATAAGGCCCTGTGGCAGGCCACGAGCTATTTCTCTTTTTTTTTTTTTTTTTTGAGACAGAGTCTCACTCTGTCACCCAGGCTAGAGTGCCGAGGCATCTGCCTAGCTCATAGCAACCTCAAACTCCTGGGCTCAAGTGATCCTCCTGCCTCAGCCTCCCAAGTACCTGGGACTACAGGCATGCACCACCATGCCCGGCTAATGTTTTCTATATATTTTTAGTTGTCCAATTAATTTCTTTGTATTTTTAGTAGAGACGGGGTCTTGCTCTTGCTCAGGCTGGTCTCGAACTCCTGACCTCAAGTGATCCTCCCGCCTCGGCCTCCCACAGTGCTGGGATTACAGGAGTGAGCCACTGCGCCCGGCCCCTATTTGTGTGTTTGAAGCTAATGTACATCTCTTTTAGAGAGTATATAGTTGGATTATTATGTTTTAAATTCTCTCTGACAACTTCTTCCTTTTAAGCGGAGAGTGTATCCATTTACATTTAATGTAATTTCTGATGTTGTCTGTTCCATTGCCTCACTACTGACTGACTTTGTGTTACATCGGTATGTTCTGGTGTACTATCCACAGGATCATTTTGCAAATGTGGGTGAATATAGGAAGAGGAGATTCTTAGAAGTGAAGTTGCTGCATCAAAGTGGGGGGGAGGTGTGCAATTAAAACTCTAATAGGTGTGGCCGGGCGCGGTGGCTCACGCCTGTAATTCTGGCACTCTGGGAGGCCGAGGTGGGTGGATCGCTCAAGGTCAGGAGTTCGAAACCAGCCTGAGCAACAGCAAGACCCCGTCTCTACTAAAAATAGAAAGAAATTAATTGGCCAACTAAAAATATATAGAAAAAATTAGCCGGGCATGATGGTACATACCTGTAGTCCCAGGTACTCGGGAGGCTGAGGCAGGAGGATCGCTTGAGCCCAGGAGTTTGAGGTTGCTGTGA
>CAUYRT010076588.1:0-23293 GCA_963574885.1 Lepilemur ruficaudatus
CACAAGATCAGAAGAATGGGCTCCACATGTACTCGCCATCAAATTGGTACTGACTGATTAACACTACAGTGCTCAAATGGTGGTGGTGTTCACCAGGGATTCGGGGGGTGAGGGGTAGACCCGCATCTGAGGGACGCGGTGAGCATTATGGAAGGGAGGGGAATAACTCTAACCCTTGCTAGGGAGAGGCAAAGATATAAAATGTAACCAAAATGTTTTTACTCTCATATTTTCCTGAAATAAAATTTAAAAAAAAAAATAAAGCCATGCTATTGCTAGAGAAAAAAAAAATCTATTGGCTTTTTATTATATTCCAGTTCTTCACTTGCATGACTTTCAATTCCTGAGTTTAAAAAATATTTTAAAAGTATTCATATCTGGCCAGATTCAAACAAGAAATTATTTTTAAAGATGACCAAAATCAAATCCAAGCAATGAGAACTGTCCTTAGCAGCATTTGCAGGGAAATGAATTATATAATTAGGATTATGATGTGCATAGTACATTACTTAATTTAATATTACAGAGGGTTAAAACTGTGTTAACTTATCTTACAAAAGAATGATTGAAACTAAAATGATGATTATCACTCAACTCAAGGAGTTTGAAAAAATCAAAATAAATAAAAAAACACCACATGTACTTGCCTTCAAATTGGCACTAACCGATCAACACTATGGTGCTTACACGGTAGTAATATTCTTCAGGCATTGGGGGTTCGGGAGTGGGTAAACTCACAACTAATGGACATAGGAGCGTTGTAGGGGGAAAAGGGCACACCTCAAATCATGGTTGGGTGTGGCAAAGTCATAACATGTAACCAAAATGTTTGTACCCCCATAATATCCTGAAATAAAAAAGGAGGTATAAAGTAGAAAAAATTATAGGAAATTAACAAAACCAGAAGATCTTTAGAAACATTAATAAGTTAGATGTCTGACAAGACCAGACAAGCAAAAAGAGAACTAATAAAGTAAACAACATCAGACAGAAAAATGGATAAACTCCTAGAAAGAGACGATAGACTGGTGGTTGCCAGGAGCTGGGGGAAGCAGGGAATAGAGTAATTTGGACAAACAATAAAAATATGGTAAATATGAAGAGGCAATAGACATGCTATTTAACAAATTTAGCTAGAATGTGATAATCATTTCACAATGTATATCAAAACATCAAGTTATACAACTTCAACATATATAATTTTTATATGTCTAAAAAAATTAAATAGTCACAAGATAAAGAATTTAAAAGACAAAAAAATAAATGAATAATCATAGTAGAAATGTAAAATATAATGAAATGAAATTATGAATAGCTATTTTACAGTAAGTTAGAAAATTTGGATTAAATGGATTCATTTTGGGAAAACACAATGTCAAAATTGGCTCAGGACAAAACAGAATTTTAAATACATTGATAATTTTTAAACATATTGAAATATTAATCCAAGACCCTGTTAGGAAAAGCCTAGTTCTTTATCATTTTACCAGTGAGTTCTATGCCCACGCTATCACTCACATAGCTAATAATTAACTTGTTCTAATGTAGGTAATTTCAACACATTTTTGTGGTGAAGTATATCAACTCCATCTAAAAATAGTGTTTTAATATGCATGAAATAAATAGAAGCAGTGCTTGGTTTGCACAGAACTGTGGGAACAATTATATTAAAATATAGTGGTTAAGTATTAAATACTTAATAAAAATAAATGCATATTTTTCTTCTTATTAATGCAGTAAATAATATCAATAAGTGATTCTGACATCTTTCATAATTTTGAAAAGACAATAAGCATTAATATTATTTTGAAATATATCTCTAAATTCTATTATCGAAGAAGTAACAGAGTATCTGTTAATATTACTGTGGTCTGTTGATTATATTCATAATTGGGGAAAGTGCTAAAATGCAGTTTCAGGTTAATGAAAATAAATATGTCATTTTATCCCACCCAAATTTTTATATACCCTAATCATAGCAGTGAAACCCTTTGTTCATAGATCCCAAGTTAAAAATCCCAAAAGACAAATTACTTACCCTGTTGTATTTCAATTTTTTTATCTGCAAAATGAGGATGATAGTAGTACCTACCATGATATATTGTTAAAAGAAATTAATTAATATATATTATAAAAATACAAATCGATTAGAAGAAATATGTAAATTAATATTTGGTGCTGTTATTATTGATGTTATGAATCATTCAACAGATAATTCCTACCTATAAAAGTTTTCCAGAATATAGTAAATGATAAGCAATTCCAAGCTGATTTATCTGATTTAATGAAGCTACTGCAATTGTCCAAAACCACATAAAGACAATACACAAAAGCAATCATATGCCTATTTCACTAAACCTAGATGCAAGAACTCTAAAATAAATGTATTCATAAATAATAGATCACGCTCAGTTTTGCAGCCAATATCAGAAAATGTATTAATGATATTCAGCACATTAATAGACTCAAAGGTAAAAATTATGTAACAATCTCAACAGACTCACAGAAAAGCAATTGTCTAGGTTCAGCATGTATTTAGTACAAAAACTCTTAGCAAACTAGATATATAAGGGAACCTGCTTAATTTGAAAAGGCTGTAATTCCAAGAAGTACATTAAAAATTATGCTTAATGGAGAAGACATATTTAAAAGCATTCTAAGATCAGGAATTAGTCAAAATGCTATAGACAAAGATAAGAAACACAAAACCTTAAATATAAACACAGACAAGAAAAAAAGACACATTACGTTGAAAAGTGTACAATAACATTGAAAAAAATGGAATGGCATCTTTAAAATATTGAAAGAAAAAAGAAATACAGATGTTTTCAAATAAAACTGAGAAGGGATGAGAATATACAAAGAATAGCTACAAATTAATAAGAAAAAGATATAAACCACAAGAAAATAAAGAATATGAACAGAATATTAACAGAAATAATACCCTGAAGTCTAATAAGAGATGCCCAAAACCATGTGTAATGGAGAAATGCTAACTAAAATAACAAAAAGCTATGCCTTACAGTCACTAGATTAGCAAAAATCAGAAAACTGGATAATGCCAAATTTTGGAAGATATGTATAAATATACTAAATCTCCTTCACTGCTTGACAGGACATAGGCAGGTGCAAGAATTTGGGAAAATTGCCTAGCATCATTTAATTAAAAGTATTATATGTTTTACATCCCTTCAATTCCTTTCTGCTTGGTATTTACCACCATGGTAGGAGCTGTGAATTAAGGAATATGAATAATTAAATCCTTTGCACTTGAGATCTAAAAATTAAACTAAGAAAAAGATGGGAAAGAGGAAGCAAGGCGTGGAATGGAAAATGAAGAGAGGGAAAGAAAAGTAGAGGGAAGAGATCCAAAAGAAAAGGGAGAAAAGAGAAAAGCAGGAGAGAAAACAAAATGCCCAACTTGAAAATGTGTCAATAGTGGTTTTCTTTATTTGATAGAACTAGGAACTATTTTTATTTTTTTGTTATACTTATTTGTATTTTCTAAATTTTTTGCAAGTATGTATTACCTTCATAAAAAGAGTAATTAGTTTTAAATTAGCATTTATTAATAAGCAAATACTTTCACACTAATGCTTTAGTACCTCTCAATTTGGTATAATTTATTCAAAAGTATTATTCATAAGCTAATTAAGTTAACTTTAAACCATATTAAGTTATCATTATATAATAGAGACCTATCCAAGTTTGAGGAAAGAAATGCTCAATAGAGTCATCGATGTCAAATGAAAGAGAGAGATAATGAAATCCTTTTGTCTCTTGTTCAAAACATAGATATTCTAGATTTTTTAAAGAAAATTTTAGTCTCAGGAGCAATCAGAGAAATGAAAACTTAAGAATTAATATTATTATTTTTTTATCCACTATCTTGGCAAAAATTTGAAACTTGAAAAATATCACTTTGTAAAGATATGAAGCAATTGGCACTTTTGAACTGCTGGTAGGAATGTAAATTGGCATAGTCATGATGTAGCAATTAGTCAATATGAACACTGCATAAAACGTTACCAATAGTTCCATTCTTAAGTATGTACATTAAAGTCCTATACCTGTGCACAAGACACATATGAGGATATTAACCACAGCTTTGTTTATTATAGTGTGCAGAATGGGAAACAATCTAAATGTACATCAGTAGGGGAGTGGATATACAAAATTTTATGTTTTTGTTCAAAGGAATACCAAACATGTGTCAAAGAGAATTTAGATCTCAAAAGCTAATTGTTAAGTTAATAAAGTAAAATTCAGAACCACGTATATAGTATGCTAATTATTAATATATAAATTTAAAATGCTCATATAAAATAATACTATACATTATGTAAGAGTACTTTTATCATTCAAATATTTAAAATGATGTCTTTCCCTGGGAAGAAAGGGAAATGAGACTAAAAATGTAAGTTAAAAAACACATTTTCACTACATCCACAATTCTTCATTTTGAACAGAAAGGAAAAAAAGGCCAGTGGGGAGGTGAAATGATAATAGCTGTCTGGGAAGATGGCAGCAGCACCAATGGCAAGGTTTTCAATCTTTCCAAACCTCCACATAAAAACAGTCAGCAAGTAGATAGCAAAACCAAAACCAATGGAAACCTCTTACAACAAAATTGGGGGACAAGGTGTCTCCACAAACCCCTGAAGCATAAGAGGGTAGGGATAAATGACTAACAGCCAAAAAGATCTCTGTTATTATAATCATGGGCAAGAGTAGACAATAACATCTAGAGCCATATTTAAGTGATAAACGCATAAAAAGAAAATCATCAGGAATTGATTTCTCTAAATGTCAGGACAGTGGTTACTTACGGCAGAAGGCAGAGCAATGTGACCAGAATGAGCACTGTAAGGCAGTTTCTGAGGTGGCAGGCAAAGTTCTATTTCTTGATCTGGGTGGTGTTTGATTTGTAATAATTTCAAAAATTGATAATAGTTGCTGTGTATGGATAGTTGAAATATAGGTACTTGTCATATTATCCTTTGTACTTTACTGTTGCATTAAAATTCCTCCAATTATACAATAAAATGTGATATTGGATCAACCACAAGATACCAAGAAATTGGCATATATATTTTCCTCAAAGTCCAAATCTATAAGCCAGAAAATCCACTTGTCATTCATTTGCCTACGCCTAGCTTCAAGAATAGGCTCTGAGTTTCTTTGATATGTGCCATACCAGATCAGAAATAATACACGTAGAATACTGTATTTAGAAGCATTGTTCTTCAAAATTCCAGAACTTCCCAATAAATTTTATATTAATACTAAACTATTAGTAATGTTTTATCATTCATAGATAAAAACAGATAGATAGATGACACCATACAGATTTTCATGATTAACTGCTTTTATAATAAAAGTGACAGGTTTTATAATGATATATCCAAATCTTTCATCCTGTCTCCAATAATGATAATAAAACTTATGATAAATGTGCTCATCATGTTTTATAGTTTTAAAATTAATTTTACATATATTATTACAGTCGATCTTCCAACATCTCTAGGAATTAATTCAGATGCATTAGTACTAATTTTTTTACCCATTAACTGAAAGCATTAATTAACATGCCCAAGATCAGATAGAAAGTTAGTGAAAGAAATAAAATCTCAACTTAAGGATTATTTTTCTCTGAGTCTGGTGTTTTTGCTGTTCATCTTAAAGCATGGATTTGGCGCCTAATCCACCATATTTGGCAATTCAACTCATGGGTTTAACCTCATTAACTTAATATTTTAACACTGTTAATTAAACTAAGAGATAAACATAAATAGATATTAAATTCTACCTGCAGAACATAAGGGTCCCTCAGAAATCTTTTCTTTTGTTATCAAACTCATTAAAGAGCACAAGGCAACCAAGACGGATTAAAGTAATAAGAGGAATGGAAAGCTTATTTTGTTTGTCATCTGCTAACAATTCTCTCACAGCCCACTGTAATTTCAGAGACACAGACTTCCTAGAAACCTTAGGGTTGCAGATTAGTTGCAATTAGGGTATTAACAAGAATATCGACATAGATAATGAAAATTCTATTTAGCCAAGAATAGAATGTTTCAGAGCTCCAGATCCCAGTACTTTGTCATGTAACCTCTGGATGCTTAATACTAACCTACTGACTCCAAACATGTGTAAAGGAGTTTGTTATACTCATCTATCACAGTTATCTTTGTTGAGTTTTTATTCCATGTGAGGAGTAAAAAACAAATGTCTTAGAAGAGAACATGGGCATGAGTTATGAAATCTCAGTCACGTAAGCCCTCCTAATTTTAATTGCTCTCTTTTAAAAAATGTATCAATCAGTTATAAGCGATTTCTTGAGCGGCTATGAAGTCTGTTACTGCATTGTTTCTATAGAGATTTACAAAACAAACATCCTGCATATCTATAGATTCCTCACAAGGAACATTGGGAAACAAACTGATTCATCAAACCAATTTAAAAATGACTTATTGACCAGTTAATAGTGTTAAACATAGAAATATGTACTATATACACAAAAGTAAGTATGAGTTGAGGCTCTTTGCCCTCAACTAGCTACCAATCTAGGAAGAAGAAAACACAGGTAATCAAATAATCATAATACAATGTAAGTACATTTTTACCTGTGATCTTAAAAATATAATCTTTTTTCTACATCTTCATGTAGCCTACAGTCCTGAAAGGATTCAAGCTCTCTGAAGACATAAATGAGGAAGTGATTCGTTCTACCACGTAGTGATGGAAGTTAGAAAAGGTATTCTAGAAGTTTAAACTTTCAGCTGACTCCTTCCGAATGTCATGTGAGCTCCCACAAACAACTTAAAACGTACATCACCTACTGGTAAATGAAAATATTTTCTGCTTGTTAAAACAAATTATGTTATCCAGTTTTTTAATCACTTACGGTTTTTAGTTTGCAAGTAACAGAAATTAGAGTAAATTAGGCAACATAAAATGAACTAATTTGAAAAGACGTGATGATGTCAAACCTAAGGAAATCAAAATGACACAAGTCAGAGAGAACAGAAACCAAAAAAGATCTGGAGAACTATAGCAGAAACTGATGAATGGTTTTTTCAAAATGCTGCTGTCAGGGAAAAAAATTGAGTTACAACCCTATTTAACATATAAAATACATGTGAAACAGGCATAGGTTCATAAATGTATCACTTAATAAATGTATCACTTAACAAATAATTAAAAAGCAAATACCATATAGCGGCTACTGTGCTGAAGAAGTAGAGTATTATCGGTATTCCATAAACCACGAATGTGTCCTTTCCTAATCATAATCCACTCATTTTTCCTGATGGGTATTCAATATTCTGAGTTTAATTTTCTTGCTGTTCCCAAATTTATGTAAAGTTCCAAAACAAACAAAGCTCCAACTACTATCTATTATCTATTCTTTCTCACTATAATTAGATTCAAATTTTTAGGAAGGGAATGATTGGGAAAAGGAATAAAGAAAGGAGGAGAAAGAGAGAGAGAGACAGAGGCATAGAGATGGAGACTTACTGAGAGAAGAATGGAGAAAGAAGAGAAAAAAGAAAGATTGATGGATTCAGGTTGACCTAACTTGGGAAACATCCCCAGCCTTGACTGACAATCCCAATAAAGACTAAATCAAATAAGGAGAGAAATAGTACCTAAAACAATACATGATGTCAATACCAGCAAAGATGTGAATGCTAGTCAGGCAAAATTGACAAATGTCCTTCCTATTAGTGCCACAATAGCAAAAGTTTCTATATATTACAGTAAAATATTTCCAAATGTCATGAAACTGTCCAATATGGGACCATATATCTTGACTCAACCAAAAATTGAAGGCCTTTGAAATTTTTGTAGTGTTATCTGACCTTGCCTTCCCAACTTTCTCTATATGGTGAACTTCATTTAAGACCTTGATCAAATTCTACCTCTTCTAAGAAGCCAACTAAAGCCCTTGCACTTCTCCTCCTAGACAGAGTTGGTACTCACTAGTCAGTATTACAGTCTCTTTGTGCTAACTCCTAACATAATTTCTATTTGATGAGCATCTACTCTAAACTATGCACTTTGCTAAACATTCACATTGCACTGCTTTAATTTTAACAATAATCCCATGATACAGATACTGCATTCATCACCAGTCTATGGAAGAGGAAAACGAGTCTTAAATATATTAATAAGAGAATCATTATAAAAACTGTCATTCTTCTTACATAATGCAGGACACAAAGTCAAAGAGCATTGATTCTCTGAGTGCTATGTTAGAGAGCTGAGTTAGCTCTCAACCCAACAGAGCTTTTAAGTATTAATATTAGAGAGAAAATTTGGCAATAGAAAGAACAACCTAAAAAGTAAATTAAAATTTGTTTTCCATTTTAAGGTACCCTATAGGAAATACTCTATGTTAAGCAAAGATTTGTATTTTAAACCAGAATTTGCCAAGCTTTATGACAGGAAATATATTGGGTTTGGCAGCAAAAATTATTTCCATTTAGGAGTAAGTGATATCAAGAAATAGTACCTGGCTTTCTAGAAAATTTAAATTTATCACCTGTGATAAGATTTCTATATTGTTACATATCCCAGCATTTTTATATTAATTAAAAGATTAAGCTGATAATTTATGTGTTATATTGTTACGCTAATGGATCCAACAAATCAAATCTCTTAGTATTCACATCCAGCCAGCAGAGGATTCTCACAAAAAAAAGAAGAAAGAAAAAATGCCTTTAAAGTAATTATCAAATCAGAGGTGTGGCTGTAAGACCTTTTGTTAAGAAATTAAAGCAATTAAAGGTGATGCTTAGTAAACACTCTCATCTACACAAAAAGCCTCCCAAGACTCTTACAAGCTTTGTCCCATGAAGCCACACGTGGAATCTAAGGGAAAGAAAGAGGTCTGCCTTAAAAATAATTGTAGACATGGCTTTGAGGGGGCATTGAGTGAACCTCAATTTGACTTTTAGAAAGATCACAAAGTTTTTAAGGGAATTTTCTGTTTGGACTAAAAGGGATGGATACAATTTAAAAAGAAATGAAGACTCTGGCTGCCTAGTTTACTAAGGGCAGTAGGCTGAGAAAGCTACTCAGCTACATACGTAAGTGGCTTCTTATTTTCTTTTTTAAGAAAAAACATGTCTCTTAGGCCAGAACCAAATTCTCAGAAATGAGAGCCGAGAGCAGCAGAGAACAACGTTGTAGAGAATGACCCTCAGGGAACAGAACTGGGCCCTAATCAAGGGCCATTCCCTGCCCCAGTGTCAGGAGCCGTGACCACACCTGCCTGTCTGGCTTTTAGAATTGCTGTGTTCCCGTGATTGCTATGTCCTCTTTCTTCCTCTTTTTGAATGGGAGTGTCTACTGCTGTCACCTCTCCTTGATTCACTGTTGTGTGTTAAGTGTGGGGGGGGGCAAGTAAATTACTTTTTTAGGTCATGAGGATTCGGGTCAAAAGGAGCTCCACCCAAAATACCTCATCCATATCCAGACCTGATTCTGTTTACGAGATCAAGGATTTCTTAATTGATTCTATGACTGGATGAAGCCATGGGTATTTAGGAGGTGATGAGTGTATTTTGTTTATGGAAAAAACATGAATCACTGGGGCCAGAGGCTGGACTGTGGTAGCTTGTTACCAAAGTGGAACCCAATGAATCACACCTTCTTGTAACCACACTCTTGTGATATGCCCTCCCTCATGGGATTTGCTTTTGCCAATGAAATATCAGCAAATGTCACACAAGCAGAGATTCAGTGAGCATTTGCACATTGCGGCTTGCACTCTTGAAACAGTGCTGCCACCATGTGAGGCAGCCCAGTCTAACCCCCTGGAGGATGAAAGACCACGTGTAGAGAGACGCCAAGCCATCTTAGTTTTCTCAGCTGAGGCCAGTCCCCCAGACAATTTTCCAGCCGGGTGCAGCTGTACAAGTGAGCCGAGGTAAAGGCAGCAAAAGAACTACTCATCCACAGATTAAGGACCAGCATAAAATTTTTTCTGTAGCCCTTATTGTGCCTTACTAGTGCTGAGAAATTGTAAACAGTCATTAGTTCTGGCTAATTGATCAATTCTTAAATATGGTTTGTATTTTTATATTATAATGAATAATAATTATAATATAAATATATAAAATTATATAAATATGTAATTTATATAAATTATAATATAAATATAATAATTATTATATCAAAATTGTAATAAATTGAAATATATTCACTATCTCACCATCTGCACTCCTACCTACCCCCCGGTCTGAGTCACCATCATTTTTCACCTGGATCATTGCAACAGCCTCCTGTCTGGCCTTCCCGCACAGCTCTTCATGCACTACAGTCTGTTCTCAACACAGAAGCTGAAGTCGTCTAGTTATTGTATAATAAAATTTATGTCAATCCTGTGCTCAAAACTTGATAATTTCACTTCCATTGGAGTAAAAACGAAAATTCTAACAGTCACCTTCAAGGACCTATACGATCTGACACGTGCACACACTCTACCACCTTTCTGGCTTCATCTCTTTCACTCCCCCCTTCCCCATCACTCACTCTGTTCCAGACATAGTGGAATTCTTGCTATTCCCATCAGGCATGCTACGCCCTTATGACCTTCCCCCCAGCCGTTGCTTCTTTCTGGAACATTCCTTTTCCAAACAGCCATGGCTAATTCTCTCATCATGTAACTGCTCCAATGTAATGTTTTCAATGAGGCCTCCGTGACTACAGTATTTAAAATTTACCCTATCTCCCATCCCAAATACAACAGCTAATTCGATTACACACTTAGTAAATGTCAGCAGTTATATTTCATATAAAAATTTTTGATAAACTGGGTTGATAGACAGCAGCAACATGACAAAACATTAAATTAAAAAAGTATCTTCATTTCAATGAACTATGTGAGTTATTTGGGACACATGTAACACCACATTATATTGTTTGTAGAAGATCAAGGGATGATAAAATACATGATTAACTTACTCTGGGTAGAGAAAATTGAGCCAAACTAATTTAGGTGCAGATTGCATGAGGCCAGAGGGAAGTGAGAACAGTAAGCCTGGTCACTCACAGGAGTTATAAACTCAAATGCCAGTAGGAACCAAGCTGGCAACCTAAATGTGTATGGTAGGCAGGGTTTATTAATGACATAACAGGCAGTTGTAAGGCCTGTGGCAAATAAGAAAGTACATAACCAGTAAAGAAAATCAAACATATCACCCCTGAGCTACAGTTCCTCGTGGGATATATGATTCCTAATTTACTTCCATTGAAAAGTCAACTGCCTATTTCTTTGTTTCTGTTGTAGTTTATTGTTGTCTAAGATACTTCTAGGGAAAGGGAACATTTAGGCATCCTTTAACACATGGTTCCCAAAGGAGTTCATGCTCTTATTTCTGTGTCTAATGTTCTAACTGAAAGAGTCACTTAGATACTCTTAGAGTCTACACTTTTATTCTAAAAATAAACTCAATTCTTGGGCTTAGTCAGACATTTGTAATTCTAAGTCCTTATAGCTTTCAAGTGTGATTTTTCTTCTGTGAAACCCAGACCCCTGCAGGAAGAGATCCTTGGAAGTGACACATAGACCTCTTGCCATATGGATTGCACATGCATTTTCTGCATGCATGGCTAATTCAAGGGCATGAGAAAACAGATGCAAATACTATTAGACATAGCAATTTAGACATTTCTTTGAAATGTTGACCTTTAAAAGTTTAACACCTGTAGTATACAGGATATGATAACATCTCACAAAACTAAAGATCTTCATTGTAAATATGACTGGAAATTGCCATTCTCTGAAAAGGGAAAGAAATCTCATCCTCTTCACACAAGAGGGAATCTTAACTAGGCCATTTTAGAATGGGAATATTTGTTCATCCCAATGACACTGGTTTTTTTTTTTTTCAAAGTAGACAAGATTGTTGACTTAAATCACCATCAGAAATAAAATGTCCATCAGCCTGCAAATTTCAAAGGTAAACTATAAACAAACGAAAAAATGTTCAAGATAGAGTTTTGTGCAACAAAAATAAAATAAATACTATTAATTCTCAGTTTACTACACTAAGGTTATGATAATCTAAAAGTATACATTATGCTGACTTTATAAATGCAATGCTTTGTTATTCATTTAATCTGAAACAGCACCATCTAAGGAAAACATTTAGCTGTGGAGACAGAAAATCTGTGACATTACAGTTATAAGTTTAATAATTATAATTTTAATTAAAATTAGCTGAACCAGCTGGGACAAGCCATTTTGATTCCCTAAGCCTTTGTTTATTCATCTATAAAATGAGCTCAATAATGCTTACCTCACAGGTTGTTATAAATATCAAATGAGCTGATGTAAACAATAGATTTTATAAATTGTGAGGTACTGTCTATCAGCTAAAGTGGAGCTAGATCAGCGTGGCTCTGAATCTTGATTCTTCCACTTGCGTGCTGTATGACACTGAATAATTTATTCAGTAACTCTAGTAGTGATGAGGGTGCGGCTGTTTCTGTAACATATTACATTCCTGCCTCCCACTCCCCACAGTGTTTTACTTTGCGTGCATTAGATGATTGCTTAAAGGTAACTAGCGAGTATGACGGACAACAGCACCTAGCTGAACTGAATTGTCAAATATCTGTGGATACTCAGATGATTCATATGCCAATAATAATAAGTAAAATTGGTAGATATTTTCTGAGACATTATTCAGTACAAAACATTTTACAAGCATATAATATAGGTCATATTTTCATGGTATTCTTACAACCCTTATAATAATGTTAACTCCAATATATAACAAAACTGATACTCAAGCAGATTAAGTAACTAGAAGACACAGAGTAAGCAGAACTAGTAGAAATAGGAATACAAGGAAGATTTTTTTGCCTTTACTTTTGAGTTCATAACATTTAACTATTAATGTGTGTTGGCAATTGGTCATGTAAAAAAAAATTACTACATTTTTCTAACATGTGACATGAACGTGATTACCACTACACTACAGAAACTTCTATATTTTTTACTATGGCCATAATAAATGCTCAGTCACTTTGACAATATGCGAAGCATGTGTGTGTGTCTTGCATGTCGTGTATGTGTGTGTGTGTGTGTACTATTTAATCTTAGAATTCACTCTTGTGTAAATAGTAAAATTTACATAAAACAAAATTTTTCATTAGCATGAGATATGCCTGGTGGACCCCACTGTATGAACAAAGACCAGAGAAATAGGGAATGAACTCAATGCTCACGAAGGGAAAAATTTAAAATTAGAAGGACATGGTGAGTGATGGCAGAGAACAGACAGGTGAGCTACTACTGCAGACATTACAAATGCATCATGATGCTCCTACCTGGAGCCCATACATGACTATGGGATCATTCTTAACATAATTCTAGAAACAGCTATTAACCATTGGCTTGTGTGTTGTATGAAATGAAAACTTATTTGTCATCTGCAGACTAGCCAAGTCATTCTCAACTATAATTGTACATTAGAATTTCTTGAAAAATTTCTAAGAAATACCAATGCCCTGGCCCTGAAAGGAATCGTGATTCTTCTGGTCTGAGTGTAATACAGGCATCTGTGTATTTTTTTTTTTAAGTTTCCAACTGTTCTAATATACAATCGAGTTAAGAAATGCTGGCTAAAATTATGGATAGATGCGCTTATCTCTATGTTAAAATTACAGCAAACGTAGGAAAAGAATGAATTGGCATAGACCTTTCAGAAAAAGATACAATTAAAAAATAATTAACTATGGAATTCTGACCCTAACTATTTTAAAATTTCAATATAAAGCTTCTTTAAAGGGTTGAACTGCAGCTAAAATATTTAACATGCTTAATGGAGGATCTGAAGGGGAAACAAAGGCAAGTCTTTCTTTCAATAAACATTTAGTAATCTACATAAGGAACTGATAGAGCAGCACTAGGAGAGGAGAGAACTAAAGTAGCCTGAGACCTGCAAATCATAGGGACAGAGAGGCCAATGTCTTTCTCAACAAATTTCAGAGCAATATTTTCACTATACAATATATATCCTTTTCATTTCAACTCATATCTATTTCTCGTAAATGGTGATTAATGTTCTTTAAAAATTGTTTAATGTTTTTTTGGTTTTTTTTTTTTTTGGAGACAGAGTCTCACTCTGTTGCCTGGGCTAGAGTGCTGTGGCATCAGCCTAGCTCACAGCAACCTCAAACTCCTGGGCTCAAGCAATCCTCTTGCCTCAGCCTCCAGGGTAGCTGGGGCTACAAACATGAGCCACCATACCCAGCTAATTTTTTCTATTTTTAGTAGAGATGGGGTCTCGCTCTTGCTCAGATTGGTCTCAAACTCCTGGCCTCAAGCGATTCTCCCGCCTTGGCCTCCCACAATGTTAGGATTACAGGCGTGATCCACTGTGCCCGGCCCAAAAATTGTTTTATGTTTTATAAAATTCTTTTTTAGTATTTTCAGTCATTTTAGTAAATGTAAAATGCAGTAAAAATTTGAAATAACTTCTTATTTAGTAATTTTACCTTAAAGAGTGTCAACAGCAATAGACAGGAGGTGGACATATTCACCAACTGTGATCAGAGACAAGGAACATTTAACATCCCATTCTAACCCCCTTACCCCTCATCTACTAAAAAAAAAAAAAAAAAAAAAAAAAAAATCATTAGGCTGGGTATTTGTGCCAGTGACAAATTACAAGAGTATCTTCAGGACACTCAGTGGTCTTTTGCTGAGACTGCAGTCACACTGCCAGTTTCCACTGACATTCTCCAACAATTTGGCAGTGAAAGCCTTTGAGTTACAAATCATCAGGTTTCATCTCAAACATCTGTGTACATTTAAATTCACTGGAAAATTGGCAAAATTATCCTGAGGGATAAAAGACACTTGAGAGCGATAGCAGTCATCCATCATCTCTCACAACCAGTCCAGCGGAGCAACAGATTTAGAAAATTGGCATTGGGCTCCATCCCTCGTCTCCTCATTCTGCCAAACCCACCTTTCCTCTCTCACTCTCAAGTGCCACACAAGGTGTTTTCATGGCAGAAATTGCTCACGTGAGCACTCAGCATGGCTGATTGATGCTCAGCGCAAAGCAGGAAAAGTGCCTGCAGTGACCTCTCACCAAACATGCCACAAAGCTGCTCTAAACCAAACTGAAAATGTGACAGTAAAACAAGTTATAACGGGAAAACAGGAAAAAAAGTAAATGGAGAAGGCTTATGAGAGAAAATTACACCAAGTGAAGATGAACTGTCAGATCCATTAATTATTTAATTTCACTTGCTTTGCCTATTTTTGAATTGACAGCAAGTTCAATTGTACCACTAACTATGCACGGTTTATGCCAATTCCTCCTTTGTTAATGGAGTAAATGAAAAAAATCATACTGTGAAAATGACCGCTGATTAAGTAAGTTGACAGTGAATAAGCAGGAGTAAAAGCCTCAATCTGTAGACTCTTTAATTTTCACTCATGAAACAGTGTATGTAAGACCAACTGTTCTCAAAGTGTGGTCTAGAGGCTGTTGTGAGCACCTGAGACTTTCCAGAGTGTACACAGGTCAAAACAATACTCAAACTAATACTAAGATATTATTTGTCTTTCTTATTCTCATTTTGCCATAAAGATATGGTAAATTTTTACAGAAGCTACATGATGTATCCAAAATTACCTGAAAATGCTATTACGATAGTTCTCCGACATGCAACTACACATCTGTGTGCAGCTGGATTTTCTTCATAGACTTTAACCAAAACAATAAATTGCAACAGATGAATATAGAAGCATATCTGATAATTCAGCTATTTTACATTAAGCCAAACATTAAAAAGATTTTCAAAAATGTAAAACAATGACACTGTTCTTGACAATTTTTGTTTTGAAAATTTAGTTATTTTTTATAAAAATATATAAGTTATATAAACAAGTGTTGGGTTTATTATTGTTTTATATAAATGGCTTATTAAAAATATTAGTGTATTTTAAATGTCTCAATTTTAATTTTTAATTCAGTAAATATAAATAGATACAGCCCACATACATAAGAACTCCTTGAGGCCCCAGTAATTTTTAAGGTTTCCTGAGACAAAAGGTTTGAGTTTCCTGTTTTAGACTATTCTTAAATATCATTAATTAATCATGTTACATTCTGCATCATTTCTGATTATGTGCACCTACCACCAAGATCTTGGTTTCTAATACCACATTCAATTAAACGAACTGTGTTTGTTGGAGAAATAGCTGTTTCTACAACTTCAGCAGGAAATATAAAAGATGAGCCAGGAGCATGTTGCAATGCTAGAAAGTAAGAAAGTGCTAAAACAAACAAATAGCAAAGCAAAAAACAAAAACAAACAAAAGAATAAAAGGAATGCGTCAAAAGACACTGGAGCCAAGTGAAACAATCCCCAATGGCCAAAGGTGCAACAATTTGAGCAACAAAATAAATAAAGTAGTATTAGATTAAAACCCAAAGTATAAAATAAATATGCATGAACCCATACTGATGTAAATAAATACTTGACTAAATAATAAATAGGGGAGACAAATTTCTTGTGCAAAAGAATTCAAATAGTTTAGGTAGATGTCCTTCAAGGAGGTGGGACATAACCCGAAGTGTGGACTGTCTTCCAAAGAATGTGGAAAGGAGGGGGAAACAAGGAGTAATTTTACAGGAGAGAAACTGGACAAACACTAGTCAGCCTACTGATCAATGTTAATATCAACAGTGATAAGTCATGTTGATAATATGTTCCCTTTATACCTGTGGTCCCCAACTCCCGGACTGCAGACAGGTACTGGTCTGTGGCCTGTTAGGAACCAGCTGCACAGCAGGAGGTGAGCTGTGGCAAGCAAGAGAAGCTTCATCTATATTTACAGCTGCTAGCTTCCATTACTGCCTGAGCTCCACCTCCTGTCACATCAGCAGCGGCATTAGAGTCTCATAGGAGCGCCAATCCTATGATAAGCTGTGCATGTGAGGGACCTAAGTTGTGCACTCCTTATGAGAATCTAATGCCTGATAATCTGAGGTAGAGCCTGAGGCGGTGATGCTAGCACTGGGGAGCAGCTGCAAATACACATTATCATTAGTAGAGAGGTCTGACTGCACAATAAATGTCATGCATTTGAATCATCCCGAAACCATACCCGACCCTGTCCATGGAAAAATTGTCTTCCATGAAACTGGTCCCTTGTGCCAAAAAGGTTGGGGACCGCTGCTTTATATGATGTTATGAAAATGGTACTTAACCTTTGTGATCTTCCTCCTAAAAACACATAATCCCAGAGTAGTCATAAAAAACATCCAACAAATCCCAATGAAGGGACAGTCTACAAAATATCTAACTCATACTCTTCACAACTGTCTAGGTCATCAAAAACAAGGAAAGTCTAAGCAATGGTCACTACTCAGAGGAGCCTAAAGAGACATAACAATGAAATGTAATATGGTATCCAGGATGAGATCCTAAAACAGGAAAAAAAAAGCCATTAGGTAAAGAGAAAGGAAATCTGAACTAATTAGTTAATAATAATATATCCATATTGATTCATTAGTTATGACAAATGTATCACATTAATGTAAGATGTTAATAAGAGAAACTGGGTACAGAATTTATGGGAACTCTATACTATTTGTTTGATTTTTTTTTAAATCTAAGATTGTTCTAGAAGATAAAATTTATTTTTAAAAACTTAAATATTGGTATATTACATTTTGTTAAAGCTCTAAGGTGGTAAACAGAAGAACATTAATAATAATTATGGGAACTCTATATTCCTGTTTTTCAAAATGTTATCCTAGGAATACCTGCATAAGAATCTAACAAAAGAGTTTAATAAATCAATCAGATTTCTAGAACCTGTCCCTGCCAAGTCCTAATGATATACAAAGTGTGAGAAGTAGAGCCCAGTAGTCTTCATTTAAACAAGTTTGAATTCCATTGGTTAATGAGGTATTCTACATTAGTCTTAACAATTCCTTTTGCACCTTTATTTCAATAAAAGTAACAAAAAAATCTGACCAAATATAAAACAGCAGATCAAACAAATGAAAGTCTTCTCAAATAAGTTTAATAAATAAATTAGGCTTTTTTTTTTACACATTTTAACTATTTAATATTTATAATCAGATGAGTCATGATTATTTTCAACAACATGCCCCAGAGATGGTCAAAATATATTTCTCTCAATACTAACTTAATAGATAACTGATGCATTTTATAACTTGAGCAGCAGAAAGTTCTCATTACTCACATACATAAATAGAATATCACCCCAAATTAGATATGTTCCATCTTATTATGCCTAAGAACACCTAGTGAAGGAGAAATTTTAGTTTCACCTAATTTTAATTCAATTTGAAATTTATAACATGAGTAGATAGCTGTTTCATCAAACTTTTAAGAATCAAGTTCATTTGCCTTCAGTACAGTAGTTGTTTCTTTCTGAAATAAATAAAATTTTAAGGGGAAATAAGGTTTCATTATGATGGAATTATCAAGGGAAAGAAGTCATTACCAAAGTAGTTGAAGGAGATAATTAACAGAGAGCAGAACGCTTCCCTTCCACATCACTCATAGTCATTCTTAGAATTTCTAACAGCATCAATCCTTCATAGAGTGTTCCCTAAGAAAGGTGATGCATTTTTGCAAAGAGCCATTAAGGGGCAATACTAAGCTTGTTTCTCTGGTGCAGTTTGATTCATAGAAATGAATGTAAGAAGTTGTGTTTTTGTGTCCTACTCTTTTTTCATCTTTGAGAATTTTAAAACCATATAAAGGGAAAAGGATAGATAAGATATTCCATTGAACTTTTCTTGCTTCCAGGAAAATTTTATTTATTTCTCCTTTTACAAGAACGAAAATAAATGCTAAAATATTTAACTCATTTCGATAAAAGTGTAAAGTAATCGTGAGATTAAAATGGCTGAAAATCTCACTTATTAGAGTTTAAGTTATAATCCTATAACGTTTAAACTTTTGATATCTGGAATTCTGACAGACATTAAACAGGAGGAAATGATGTTGAAACGACTATGGCTGCCAGGAATTATGGTGAGAGATCTTTTTATTATGTGACTTCCATCACCACCATCCACAATGAAAAGAAGCAACATGAGTTGTGTCTGTGTGAAAATTATAACTTCAGCACTACTAGATATTTTAAATATTTAGAACTATTTATTGCAAGAGCTAGAAACACCAATTACATACCGAAAATAAGGTATATACTAAAATAGCCATAGTGAATATTAATCTCATTCCACCAAATAAGATATTAATAAAATTCAGCTTTCTTTTCCATAACTAAATTTAATTTGTATCCTAATAATTAAGTGGCGATAACTTAATCTCAGTCATTTCAGTTTCCTTTCCCATCTTTCCCCTTGGGCTAGTAGCTAAATTCTTTAGGACTTATGCAGTGACAGGTATGGATAATGCAGGTAGAAATCTAGGCATGTTCAACATCATCTATGTACATATATATCACCTTGCAATCAGCTGAGGTGTTTGTGTTCCCAGATAATCCTTCTTCAGTTCATGCACATCACTGTCACAGCCTCCTTCTCTTGAAAACAAGGTATCTGTAGTTTCTTGGTCTCTCTTTGCCATGGTCATACTGTTCTCTGCCACTCAGAGAAATATTTCTACTGTTCCCTAAGCTCTGCAGAGGCACATGCACATTCTGGAAGGCTGCTTCAAGCACATTTTCCTAGACACTCCACACAGAGGTTTTTGCACCATGCTGGGGTGCAGAGAAATTGGAGAGCCTTTTATTTCCTAGGATCTCCCTGAAAAAAAAGAAAAAGAAAAAGAAAAAGCACAGGATCGTTTCACTCTCAAAGTTCACGAAGTCCATCTAGGGGTGGGGAATGTTTTTCCTCGCTTGGATTTGGCAGTTAGGGTAGAGAATGGAAGAAAGTATGGCTGGCTTCTTTTTAACAATCCACCAGAGACTAATTAATAGCTCTTTTCCCCTTCCTTCATCTCCCTATCACTCCCCAGTCTGGAATATTCTTTATATAGTCAGTGGGGTAAGTAAAAAACCTGGCAAGTGATAAGCCTTATTTATCTTGTATTTTTCTAAATATTTTGTGTTATAATTGGACCATGATATTTGTAACTCAAAAGTTTTTTAAAAATTGACTCATTTTCTGCTCTCTGCTGTAACAAAACTGCTTTGATGCACTGCATTGGATGCCTCATGGTCTAACTGCCGGGATGAAGACAGGTCACAGGGCAATTTGGAAACATTGGAGGAAGGGGAGAAATTTTATGAGTTAATATTGGAAATATAATTTTGCCAAATGTGTGTGTATATAATAGGAAATAATCTTCCATAATTCTGTACTTTTCATTCTTACTAAAAATATAGTTAATATTCTTAGAAAGGTTAGAAAATTAAAATGAAACATTATCAGAGTAGAAAACTTTCACACAAGTACAGATTATCCTTCCATTTATACCAGCATAGTTATATAATACAGGTACACTCATTCTGACTAACGTTGAATTGGTTGAATATTTAGCACTACAAAGGTATAAACTGGCATGAAAATATTAGCCTATGTGAATTTTATTTATCAGCCAATCTATGTGTACTCAAAAATTCTTAGGATAGGTGAAGAATCAGTATAGGGAAACATCTACATGTGTATTTTCATTAATAAATACTTTAAATTGAAATCTTAGTTTTAGAAAGCCACCTGTCTTTACTAAGAAGCCAGAGAAAATTCCTTCCTCATCTCCAATTTTATTACCAATTCTTGACTGGCATGCACATCCCCTCCAGGTTGAAATACACTAAAGCAAGTGATTTTTAAGTAATTATGGTCAGTTACTATAATTTATATTTTATTCACACCCAGGAAGGGCATTCCTAATGCATGTTCAACCTATGTAAAATGGAGCAAAGAATATAGAGACATGATGAAAAAAAAGATAATCAGTGTATTGTTTGAAACTAATCAGAAACTTACAAAAATGTTCTCAAGAATATACATTAGATGGATATAATATGCTACACTATTCTGGTTTCAAAATGAGAAGTCTCGAGCTCCATCAAACTTACAGAAATCACCTATCTCTAATTCTATTCAGCAAAGAAGAGCAATAGATTGAGGTCATGTCTCAGCCATATCTGGAAGTATCAAGATAAGTCAAAAGCAGAATAAAGATAGTTGTGTAGAGATGAAAAATTCTTAGAAAGTACCCAGACAAATCCAAATGACAATTGCCAAATCAAACAAACAAAAGTGATATTCTAGAACATTGTTCTAAAATAAGACGACAGATTTCTTTCTTGTGGAATTAATATTTTAAAAACTAAAAAGCAGTGATTTTTTCCTTCAAAATGTTTATCCTTTCACACATGAGCTTTGCATGCCATATGGCTATTATTTTATATTATGGCGGCTTTCAGGGATTTTCATTGGCATAGGCATGTACCTCTGTGTGTGCGTGTGCTTTTGAGTATGTACATATCAAAGTGTTGTGACTCTAGGAGCTCTCTCTGTTTCTCCTCCACCCAATTCTGGCCCACCAGGTCAGTCAGTGAGTTGCTTTAATTTGCTTTGGTTAAGTGCCACATGAGGGTTATCTAAGAAATGAAACATTATAATTCACATACATTAATTTAGCCAGCATGAGAAAAAAAATTTACATATCCCAAGCCTTATTTTTCTTTAAGAAAACCCAACCCTAAATTGTACATAAGGCAAAAATTGTCACAATTTTTTTCTCTTCCTCATCAAAGAGGATAGTAGATTAGGCTCACTGTGCATACTCGAAACATTTTACACAAACTCTACAACACCACATTACCCTTTCTAAGCATTAAAGGGAATTTTCGACTGATCGTCACTCACAAGTTAATGATATTCTATGTGCTACAGCTATTAAATTGCATTTTAGGTAGTCTGAACAGAGAGGTCCAACTTATTCCCTCTTCACATCCAACTCCCCCATCTAATTGGCCCACTGAGAAAACAGTTCTCTTAACCCTTATCTTTTTTTTCATCCTGCATAACGCTAATGGATATAAATCTGCCTGAAAGCAGTTCTGTAAAAGTACACAACTTGGCCCTAAATTGTACAGCCTTTTATTGGTTGTCTCTCTTTGTGCCGGACTGACAAAAGCAGGATCAATTAAACTGATAACAGCAGAATTATGTGAGAACAATGAGATGTACCTCCACCATAATGCCAGAGTTCACTATACACATCCTGTGATTCCACAAATGAATAAAGACACATACCCCTAGCAAAGGCACTTGCCTTGAGTAGTTGGCTGTGTAGAGAAAGGACTTAGGGGAATGCACCATATATTTTCTTTGAAGGTGAAAGTGCTGATACCTCACAGAGCTGAGAACAATGAAAGCAGCGTGAGCAAGGACAGACAGAATAATAAAGATCCAGGGAGAGTCAGGACACACTTTTTGGTATACAGGCAGCTCTGGAACCTGCATTAAAATACTAATTTTTTAATTATACAGAAAAAGTACATAATATTTTTATTAGGCCTATTTCTTAATACACAAAATTTTTAATTTGATTAAGTATGCATTAGCTGTCATCGGCAAGACGAGGCAAAAGTAGGATTCTCAGCCTTAAACCACAATTAAAGCAAAATCAAAAATCAACTTTTACTAGGAAGCCTGCAAATGAGACTTGATCTGTCACTATATCTACATATTGGTTATTGAGAATATTTATTTATTCATCATTGTCATATTATACAACTTGTGACCTGACTGTGTATGACCCTAAATGACAGATTGCTCACCAGTAAAATCCAGAAAAGACAACTAATCATTTCTTATATAAGATTTCCTCCATAAAACATTGATAATTTCAATAAAAACTATAACTTTGATACTTAAACTTAGTAATAAGTAATTAAAAAGAGCTAATCATAATATTTTAACATGTATAATTCTCTTGGTCAATTCAAGAGGCTTAATTTCAGACCATTAGCCAAGAAAGCCACCTTTAGAAATGTTTCAAGTCTTTAATTTCCTACCCAGGAAATTTCTGTCAAAAATGGTGCAGCTCCGAGGCGGGTGGATAGCTGAAGGTCAGGAGTTCAAGACCAGCCTGAGCAAGAGTGAGACCCCATCTCTATTATAAATAGAAAGAAATTAATTGAACAACAAAAAATATATGTAAAAAATTAGCCGGGCATGGTGGCGCATGCCTGTAGTCCCAGCTACTCAGGAGGCTAAGGCAGAAGGATTGCTTGAGCCCAGGAGTTTGAGGTTGCTATGAGCTAGGCTGATGCCACGGCACTCAACAG
>CAUYRT010076590.1:0-19536 GCA_963574885.1 Lepilemur ruficaudatus
TTGAATCTGCAATGATTCGCTGTTTTCTGCTAGGTCCTGCTCTCCTCTGCTCTGCTCTCCTCTGCTCTCCTCTCCTCTCCTCTCCTCTCCTCTCCTCTCCTCTCCTCTCCTCCCCTCTCCTCTCCTCTCCTTTCCTTTTCCTTTTCCTTTTGAGACAGCATCTGCCACAAGGCTGTAGTGCAGTTGGCATGATCATAGCTCAGTGCAGTTTCAAATTCCTGGTCTCAAGTGATCATCCTGCCTCAGCCTCCCAAGTTGCTAGGACTATGTGTGTGCATCACCACACCCAGCTAATTTGTTAAACTTTTTTTGTAAAGATGGAGTCTCGCTATGTTGGTCAGGCTGATCTCAAACTCCTGGCCTCAAGCAGTCTTTCTGCTTTGGATGCCCAGAGTCCTGGGATTACAGGTGTGAGCTGCCACTCCCAGCCAAGTCTTCTTTTCTTTATATAGGGGGACATAACTCAGTTACTTGATGCAAGTAGTAAGCCTCATCACTCCCAACTTCCAAACATTGAGTCTATCATATATATAGCTTCACCCAAACTCACCAGCCCTTCTAGTCCATGAAGATAGTTATTCTTTGAGCCACCCTGCGTTTTTTTCTCCCGTTTTCTCTATTTCTTTAACTACTGTTTTGTATTTGGGATGAATGAAGTGAGTCAAACATGAATTCAAGACACCGTATTTCTAAAATATCCTTTGACTAGGTATCTGACAAATTCTTTTACCCCTAGCTCTTTCACCCCTAGTTCATCATGTTTCTCCATATGTTTTTACTTTCTCTTGATTTCTTGAACATGTCATGCTCTTTTGTCTCTTAAGATCTAAGAATACAGTTTTCTCTACCTAAAACATTCTTGTCCAACCTCTTTCCATGGCTGTCATCTCATCTTCCAGGCCATACCTTAAGTCACCTTGCCAGAGAGGCAATCTCTGATCACTGAATATAAGTAGATCCTCTTCCTCTTCCCCATTATTTTGTACTTTAAAATACTGTTAGGTTTCCTGGGAGCATTCATTAAGATGTATGATTAATTCATTCGCTGGTTTATTGGTGTCCACCTATCAGAAGGTAAGCTCTGTAAATGGCATTTTCATGAAAGTTCTGTAGTTTAGTCACTGGCATGTATTGAATGAACACACAAAATTTGGCTTTTTAATGAAGTGGGTATAGCACTGCTAAACAGGAATTTACTTTAAATACCCCAAATTGATAAGCCTAAGTTGTTAAAACATTCCTTTTTCCCCCATGAATATAAAGTGCCTACTAAACTCTAACCCAGTGAAGTCTGTAAGTAGCATAAGGTTAAGAGATCTACATTTATAGGTTATAAATCAGGCACAGTTATTGAGCATTTATTTAGAATTAGTGTAAGAAACAAGTCTCTGCATCCAGAGGTAATCCCTTGAGTTATTTATGCTGAAGTTCCCTGTTTTAGGTTTTCAGAAATAACTTTATTTTTTAACTCAAGGACTATAAACCTCAAGAGTTGCTGATAGAAAATTATTGTAGGATTTACTTTAAGCTCAGAAGCAAAATTTTAGATATTCAGTCAAGAATTATTTTATTCACTGAAGCAAAACACCTTAACCTTAGTAAAAACCAGCAGTGACGAATTCTCATGTAGACTGAGACAAAACTTCATAGAAATGAGTTCGATTTTCAGATTCAGAAAAGTGAATACTTAAGTACCCTTCATTCACTGTTGTATCTTTTCCTGTTGACCAAAATAATTGATGGAAAATCCTCTTGTAGATCATAAGTTCTATTTTCTTACCAAAAATATGTGAATTATAAGTAGAATTCTATGGTTTGGAACAAACATGAACTTGAGTTAGGAAATTTAATTATATGTAGGGCCATGGCGAAATTGTGTGGCGGGTGATAAGGAGAACCAAAACCCTTACACTCTTTTAGCATATGCAATGTTTACTAAAACCTGCCAAATTTTGAATCCCTGTATATCATATGATGAAGCACAATATGGAAATTCAGCTTCTGTCTTAGTCATCTATTCATATACACCATATTAGCTTGGGACATTAAATAAATATTTTAGTAACACCACAAGAATTGCAGCCAACAATCTTTTCTGGGTTATGTGCAAAACAGTGACTAGAAGGAAATCTTATTCAGTAAAAGAACTTTTAAATTTTATAGCTATAACTTTTGGTATAAGGGGAGGAAATGAAATGAAATTGCTAGGTTGTTAATGAATTCTGGTTTTGTTTAAGCGTAGTATCTTTTCACCAAGGGGATATGTTGCATATCCTTTAGCATGATAAGATCACAGAAAAAATAATGAGTGTTATTCTAATTTGGGCACTAACATTAAAAGAACTATTTGTGGATTGGCAAATGGAGTAGTTGCACACCAAGAAAGAGATTCCTTTGAAGCAAAGGTGGTTTCAACTCTTTTCTACTATTAAAAGGAACCAGTGGATGTATTTTGCACCAAGAGATGTTGCAACAGAAGAGCTGGGCTTTTTAATATTCTAAGTTATTTTTGTTCATTTATTTTGAAAATAATTTTATGTCACCATGCCCTCTCATAAGTTATCTGTGTCATTGCTGTTTTAGGCACAAAGAATGGAAACTTCATTTAATTCCCTTTGGAAAGCACCTAATAATATTGTCAAATAAATAATGAATAAATACTTTTTAAAATATTCAGAAATGTAAGAGGATGACTGTATTCTTTATATGTTTGTATTGTTTCCTTTAATTTTTGAAAATATTGTTTATGTTCCCTCCTGAAGCTGAATATAGATCAGTCCTGCAGAGAACGTTCATTGTCACTGTTATTATACCCCCATATTGCAAGCTCTGGAATTTCATTAGGGCCACATAATCATTTTTCTAGTGATCTCCACACATTATATATGATAGATTATAATCATATATATATATCATACATTATATATAATACATTCTTTATATATATGAGATTATAAAACTGATCAATTTTATTTCTTCAGATTTTCCACTCAGTATTTAATATTTATCTTGTTTCTCATTGAGATAGGTGTCATTGTAATAATTTTACAAGTCCAGGCATAAAAGGCACACTTCAAATAGCATCGTTGTTGATAGATGATTTTTGTCCCTTTTAAATCTGCATAATATCTCTGATATTCTGAACTTTGGTGCTGTGACTTCATTACATTATTATTCCAGTTGCTTTTATCTCCACACTCACGCCATGTCTATAGATACTGGTTTCCAATAAGAAAAGCTGAGAGGAAGTCAGGAAAATATTTGCTCGTAACCAAGAATGAAATTGGCTTACACCCTGAAAACCCATCACATATGGGACCAGAGAAAGGCACACAAAAATTCATTGGGCATTAGAGTAATCATTTAACCTTGCTTCCCTCACCTGGGAGGGAGGATAGCAATGTAGTTGAGAGCTCAGACACTGGACTATTTGGACAAATGAGATTTTAATCCTGTCCCCACCACTTTTTATTTAGATAAAATTGGACTTATTCTGTAGTTTTAAAACTTCAGGGTTCTACAGGTCTCCTTACAAAAGAGAGGAACATATTATTTCTCCTAATTAATAAAACCTTCTGTCTATGTCCTCCTAAACTGAGCCTTGATGACCTCATACTTTAACATCACACTTCTTTTCCTTTTTTGTTCTAGGGTTAAAACACACACACACACACACACACACACACACACACACACACCCCAAACAAAAACAAAATAAAAAGCTAAAAAGCAGATTATGAAAGAAAATCCCTGGTATACAGGAAAAACCAGCTAAGACCTAAACTATAATTTACCACATGAAAAATTTAGAAGTCTTACTTTAAAAAGTAAAACAGGGAAATGGAAATATTGAAGAATCCTATTCAAGAGAAACTATGTAATGTAATCTGCATGTTATGAACAGATTCTAAAGGAGAAAATCAGGAGGGGGAAAAAAAAGAAAGATGAAGAATACAATTAGGTGGTTGAATATTAAACTTGTTAAGTTTAGATGTGGTGATTTGAGATGTATAAAGGACTAAAGAATGATTCACACTTAAAGACTCGGTCATAATTTTGTTAATAAAACATATTACCTTGACAAAGAACTCCTCTTTTAGCCTTAACATTTTAAATTGGAATTATTTGTTATCTTCTTGCCTGAACATTTACCTTAATTAATGAATAAATAATGGATAAAAATAATGGTGGAAAAAAATCAATGCAATGTCTGAAACTTAGGTTTGCATTATAATGATAGGTAATACTCCTAATAACTAATTCTGTTTTTCTGAAAAGGTCAGAAAAATCTAACAAAAGAATGCTTGTTTGAGAATGTGTGTGAATTATTAGTACTTCAATTTACTTGAAGGCAATGAGAATAGTTGAATTTACTCATACTTTAAAAATATCTTTTAATCAAAGCATGGAAATAATTATAAGAAATTAAAAATAAAATCAAAACAGCCAGCCTAACCCAATTCGACCAAATAAACTATGAAATCACATGTATGAGAATAATAAACTTTATTCAGAGGCTTCAAATATCATTTTTACTGGTATTGGCAGCTTTTCTCAGTCCAGGGCAATTATACAATGTGTAGATTTTCAAGTTGTGTGCTGTGGTGTGGCAATCTTTTCCTTCATTCCTTTCTTAACATGTGCTGAAATAATTAAATTCACAAAACAAAGCCAGATCCTATAAATTAGCACTTATTATTTAAATAATGGGAAAATACAATCAATACTAGAGGATCATTTTTTAAAACAAGACAGTTTCATCTTGGCTAAATTTTTTTTCTCATTGATGAGAGCATACAGTTGATTCAGCATGTATTTTGCTTGTTCAGTGATCAGAATTTTAATATTTGAATTACTTAGATTTATGAGAAAGAAAATGTTTTCTGACATGCCATTTATTTTTGAGGTGTGATTGTTTACTAAATTGCTCAATCTGGGACTATGAGATCATAGCCCAATCATCTTCTCTTCTTAGAATTGACTTTAAAACCAAATAGTTAGTCTCAGAGAAAGATACTTTGTTTTCAACTTATTTTTTTTTAATTTTTTAAAGTCATTAGTATCTTAGTTTGTGCTCACAGTACCCTCGACAATAGGTATGGCAAGGGTTGTGTTATTCTAATTTCAACAATGCAATAACCATGACCCAAAGTAGCTGGCCTAAAGTTTCTCCTTTTTAGGGCTCTTTCCACTAACTCAAAGAGGGAAAGAAATCAATCCTTAATTGTTCAAGTTGTTAGAATTTGCAAAGTCAGGACACTGACCTGGACTCAGCAGATAACAGTGTCAAGAAAGAGGCTAGAGGCCACATACCACTTACCTTGCAACTTTTGGACCCTTGTCCATGTTCCCCACTGAATAAAAGCATTTACTGTTGCCTGCAGATGCTATTCAGAAGTGAAAGGAAAAGTTTGTGGATACAAAGTTCAAAGTTAACTGGCCAGCAGTCCCTAGCTCATCCTCCTTCAAATCCCCACTAAAATTCTTATGCAGACAGTGAAAAATATAAAAATTCTTCAACATCAAACACTTGGACTGACCATCAATCTATTTCTAGGATCTGAGAGAAATTTCTGTTTGTCAGAAGACTCCTTTTGTGCTATTTCATTGGGAACAGTTTTAATTGCCAGTCATGAAAGGTCCTTTGGAAGGGGACCATTTTCCTGATCCAAACATCTTCCTGCTGGCATGTCATTTTTTCCTGCTGAGATTTCTTCCCTCTTTCAAGGAATCATGTCTTCTTGAATCTCATTCATGATGGTAACCATAAAAAAAATTTTCTTCTGTTTTCTAATAAATAATGTTCGTGTATATTCTTCTGCTCAGGCCCTGGGATAATGTTGTTGGGTTTTTTTGTTCATATTGTATAATTTTTCCACAAAGGGCCTAAGTCTAGGGGTTTTTTTTGTTCATATTGTATAATTTTTCCACAAAAGGCCTAACCCTTCTAGTCAAAAGTAGGCTATTAATAATTTTGTTTTGGGGGGGTCAAAAATTATACATGCATTTTTGACTACATGGAGGGTTGGTACTCCTAATCTTCACATTGTTCAAGAATCAACTGCATAAAAAACAACAGAATTTAAACATATATGAAGCAAAAGTTGACAAATATATAGGGAGAATTAAGCAAATTATATCAATTGAAAACTTTAGCCCCTCTCTAAGTAATTAATAGAAATATAAGAAGAAAAAATGTTAAAGACATAGAAGGTTTGAGCAATATAATCATCCCATTGAGAATAACACTATTGCAACTTTCTTTTCATTTACATATAGAAAATTCACCAAGAAAGATTCTATGTGTCTGAAAAATGTAATAAGGTTTAAATGATTTAATTGATGGAGAGTGGGTTCTCTGTTCATAATGTAATTAAATTAGGCATTAATAACAATAAAATATATAGAAAATCTTCAAGAATTTGCAAATTAAGCAACACACTCCTAAACAACATAGATCAAAAATGAAGTAGTTAAGAAAATTAAAAAATATGTTGAACTGAATAATAAAAAATATATCAAATATTTAAGAAGAAGCTAAAAATTGCTAAGATTAATATTTATAGTTTTAAATGTGCATGTGTGAAAGAAATGTTTAAAATAAATGACATAAACTTCCAATTTTTAAAGCTTAGAAAAGAGAAGCAATCAACTAAACTCAGGGGAAGTGGAGTGAAGGAAATAAAAAGTAAAAGCAGGTATCAATAAATCCTCCCATTAAAAGCCTTTTGACCTTAGTCTCTATTATCTGATAGAATACATCCAGTTTTCCAAAAAAGTTATAATCATGCCAAAAGGGAAGAACAGATAAACAGGCTGAAGAGAAATCAAATATCAGAACCACGCTCCGATATGAAACAGATGTTATAATTCTTTGGGAGGGTATAAAATAACTGGTTAATACAATAAAGGATCTAATGGAAAAAGTACACAATATACTAGAACAGATGGGTAATGTAAGTGGAAAATGTGTATATTCTAAGAAAGAATCAAAAGGAAATGCTGCTAGAAATCAAAAACACTGTAACAGAAATAAAGAATGTCTCTGATAGGCTAATAACAGACCGCACAGGCAAAAAGTCAGCAAGTTTGAAGATAGATCAATAAACACTTCCCAAACTGAAAAGCAAGGAAAAAGGAAAGAAAGAAAGTAAAATCAGAAAGGACATCCAAGAATTAGGGGACAATTTCAAAAAGTATAATATGCGCAATTGGAAGACCAAAGGAAGAGAGAGGGAACAGAAGAAATATTTGAATAGTGGCTGAGAACTCTTCACAATTAATGACAGACACAAAATGTGGGTGAAGTATAGGAAACTTTTTTAGGGCAGTGAAAATATTCAGTAAGACACTGTACTGTTGAATAAATGACAATATGCATTTGTCAAAACTCATATCAACTAAATATGTATAAAGCCTAAAAAATCATCTGATAGGTTAGGGGATCCCAGAATAGAATGCAGAATGTGACAAAACAATCTAACGCTACTGTAAATGTATGAAACAAATTTACTGAAGTGGTTGAGGGAAAATGTGCTGACTGAAGTCATTTGGGACCTGAGTACTATAAGACTAAGGGAAAAGAAACTACATAAAGCACTGGACTGTAGGAGATAAAAAGTGGGTTCCAAGGGAGATACAAATGAAGAGTTCCAATACTTTTACACATATATACTATCATTGAATAATTGAGTCAATGGATTGAAGAAGATAGGAGCCAGGTTTCTCACTGTTGGAGTACAGGGCTACAAATAAGTAAGTGGATGAGGCTTTAATAAACCTGTGGTAATGAATTAGAGTTAGAGACATCAGTATAAACTCATGATTAGCTAAATATAGATACAGATGGTTACACATAGAAATATATGTGTGTATTTGTGTTTGTATACATACACATATTTTCATACTCTGCCAGCTGAGAGTGCTCAGAAGCAATGACACTGCAGTAGTAACAAGGATACCACCTAGTACCCAGATCTTGTTTTCTAATACTGATTTCTTATAAAACAGACCAGGATTCCTTGATGAAATGACTATTCTATCTAGGACTTAGAAAATATACAAGATAAGCCTGGAGCATTTTGTAGTGTTAGAAAGTTAAAAAGTACTAAACGAAATAATCCCACAATGACAAGAGATGTGTCCAAGGACCATAGGAGCCAAGTGAAAGAGCTCCCAATGCCCAAAGCTGGAACAATTTGAGCAAAACAATAAATATGAAAGTATTGAATTACAACCCAAAGCATAAGACAAATATCTATGAGTCTATGCTGACATAAATAAATGATTTAAGAAATAAGGAATTGGGAAAATTAAGCAAATCGCTCATGCAGAAAAAGAGTAAGTTCATATAATTTATATACAGTAGTTACTCTGGCCTCCAGGAGGTGGAGCTTAACTCCCCACTCTTTTAGGAGTGGGCTGCATATAGTGACTTTCTTCCAAAATGTCCAACAGGGAAAGGGGAAAAGACTAACTTTACAGTGGAAAAGCCTGACAAACTTTACCTCAGACAGGTGGTCAAGGTTAACATCAACAGTGATAATTCACAGTAATAGTACGTACCCTTTTTATGACAGAATGAAAAAAAAAAAAGACATTTCCCCTTAGTAGTCTTCCTCCTCAAACCACATAGCCTCAGTCAAAGCATGAGAAAAACATCAGGCAAATCCTGATGGAGGGACATTTTCCAAACACCTTCTCGAAACTTTCAAGGTCACCAAAAGCAAGGACAGTCTGAGAAATTCTAGAAGCCTAAGAAGACGTGATAACTAAATGTAATATGGTATCCCATGTGGGAGACTGGAAAAGGAAAAATGATATTAGGCAAAAACTAAAAAAAAACTGAATAAAATAAATATAGGCTTTAGTTAATAGTAACATATTAATATGGTTTGTTAATTGTAATGAATCTACTATACTATTATAACATAAAATGTTAAAATTAATAATAAGGAAAACAGGGTGTGAAGTACATGGAATCATCTGGGTTATCTTCATAATGCTTCTCTAAATCTGAATCTGTTATAAATAAAAAGCTCTTTTAGAAATGAAAATTAAAAATTATGAAGGGATCTTAGTATTCTAAGTAAATTTATTTAAAAAATAAAAAAGTAAACATATATGTACATATTAGGTTAATCTGTCAGGAGTGATACAGATCATTTTAGTGCTCTCAGGGGATATAAAACTCAATAGTAATTATACCTTTTATCAAGCATAATACTAGAAGTTGCAGACATTATTTTACTTAAATATCAAATAATGTCTAAACAAAAAGTTTTTTGGGCTCTAATTTCAAAATTAATGGGGATTTGCACACTTCTGATTTCCTTTATCATGCACCACTTTCAATTATTATAGTGCTCTATTTGCTTTCTTTTATCCTGTCTTTTCTCCATATAGGAGCCAGAGTCATTTTAGTTTCTATTATGCATCTGTTAAAGCCGTTATAGTTGCTAAGGTCAAGAGTAGTATCACTCAATTCAGTTAGAATTCTTGCTCACTACAAATAGTGTTTTCCTCCTTTAAAGAAAGAATCATATTTTCCCATATGACTATCCAATTATCCCAACACAATTTATATAAAATATACATCCTATCATCAGTGATTTTCAATGCTGCCTTTGTTGTATTCTGATCACGTATGTGTGATTGGATCATTGTTTTGTTCTTGCTATTACATTAGTCTGTGTTTTTATGTTCCAAAACCACACTATTTTAATTATAGAGCTTTAATATCTGGTTAGGTTAGTCTCCATTTGTTGCTTTTCTTTTTCTGAGATTGCTTAGCTATTCTTACTTTTTCATTCTTTCTAATGAATATTATAGTTTATTTGTCTAGCCCAAAGGGAAAAAAACCTTGGTAGTATGTTTAGGATTGTGTTAACAATAATTTATAGTACATTTCAAAATAGCTAGAAGAGAAGATTTGCAATGTTTCCAACACAAAGAAAAGATAAATATTTGAGGTGATGGATATTCCAATGACCCTAATTTGATCATTACACATTGCATACTGGCATCAAAATATTACATGTACTCCCCAAATATGTACAACTAATATATATCAATAAAATAATCACTGGTCATAGAAAGAGGCATAAAATTGCAACACTTAATGAGGAGAAAAGTCAATAAATCAAAACTGATCTAGAAAAAAGGTTGTGTTGAAATTGTAAATTAATTTAGGATGAATTTTCATCTTTATGACATTGAGATTATCTTGTAAGAACACATTTAATCTTTCTATTTCTTCAAGTCCACTTTGTGTCATTCAGAGTGTTTTATAATTTGTTAGTTATATAAGTGTTGGCTATTTATTAAACTTATACCTTAGTATATTATTTTTTTCATTTTTACTATTGCAAACGGGGCTTTCCTTTCATTAAATCTTTCATGATTATGTTTTAATATAGGAAAACCGTTGATTTTTGTAATTTTATAACTCATTTTATGAGATTATTTTGTTTGTGTTAGTGTTGAGATGATTCTTCCAGGTTTCTCCACATGCACATTCAGACCATCTGCAAGTAAAGATAATTTTACCTCTTCCTTTCTAATCCTTATGCCTTTAACTGCTTTCTTTTGTCTATTTGTGTTGGCTATTATATCTACATCATTTTAAATAAAAATAAATATAACGAATATCTTTATCTTTTTTGAAGTTATTGGGAAAGGCTCTAGTGTTTTTATATTAAAGAAGATGTTGGCTTTGGGGCTGATATATATATGTACATATATAAAAATATATATACACACAAATTAACTCATTCATGTTAAAAAACCATTACTTGAACTAAATGTCTTCTTAATATGAATGTTCATATTAAACTCATGTGTTTTATATTGATATATAATATATTGTATTTATGTATTATATAATTGAATATTTTAATATGAATGTGTATTGAATTTTTGGTCAAATGCCTTTTCCATATATAAGAATATAATCATATCTTTATATTTATCTCTATTAATATATTAATAATAGATTACATTAATGGATTTCCTCATTTCAAATTACCTTTGCTTTCCTGGAATGAATCCTCAAACATAATATGGTATTTTTTATGTGCTATTTGTTTGCTAATATTTCATTTAAAGATTTATCAATTGATAATTCATGTGTGAGATTGGTTTGGAGTTTTCTTTTCCTCAAGTAATATGTCTGTCTCCTTCACTAAGCTGGAAGCTCTTGGAGGTATGTTCCAAAAGCAATTCTCCAGTACAAGCTGGGTGTTCAACAATTGTATTCAATTCTAATACCAACTACCCGGATTTAGCAGACCCCACCGGTTAAGGGGCTCAGTCCCATAGGACTGCCTGCACTTCAGATGCCAGCTGCAAGTTCGGGGTCTTCAGACTACTGGTAATCCTGATCAGCACTGATTACAAATTCAGGGGATCCACAAACCCCCTTCAGATTTGAAGATTCTCTAGAAGCACTCATGGAACTCACTGAAAGCACCATATTGTAAAGGATGTAGCCAAATGGAAGTCAAATGAAAGACACAGCAGGGCAAGATATCTGTTGAGGAGGCTGGGGTGAGGGGACAGAGCTTCTGTACTTTCTCTGGGCATGACACCTTTCCAGCACATCAATGTGCTCACCAACCCAGAAGCTCCCAGAGCTTCACTGTTGGAGTTTTACCTGAAGGCTTTATTACATAGGCATGATTGACTAAATCACTGGTCGTTAAATTGAGCTCAATCACCAATCCACCTTTCTTTCCCAGAGGTAAGAGAATTGGGCTAAAAGTTTCAACTCTCTATTCAGGTGTTGGCATTATTTCTGGAGTGGCCAGCTCTTCCCTGGAAACCATCTAATAGCCCACCATGAGTCACCTTGTTAGCATGAACTCAAGCATGGTAGAAATGGGCTCATTAAGAACAGCAGAAGACACTCCGATCACTCAGGAAACTCCAAGTATGTTAGAGGCTCTGTGATAAGAACTGGGGAAAAAGATCAAGACATTTTTAATTATACCACAGAGAGCATATTCTGCATTTCCTTAGTGCCTAGCTAGTGTTGTGACTAGCACCAGTAGTAGCTGCGCAATAATTATATATTAAATTAGTGGATACAAGAGTAAATGAGCTATATTAGTGCCAGTAAATAAGGCTACTGTGTATTTCAGGAGCAAATTTGAACTTGCTCTATGTACACGATATTTGGGAATGCTAATGCATTGAATACCCTTTAAGACCTCCCGGAAGTACAGGTTACTCCAAAGCCCTGCATTCCATGGACCTGCAGTCCTGATTTAAGACTCACCAATGTGAGTCTTTTGATCAAAGTTTCATTATAACTTACCAAGTCTACAGTTATATGAAAGCATGAAAGCCAGTGGGAAAACATTTGGGATTGGTCTAAACACCAGATTTCTTTATTGTTTTCTTATTACATAAGTACATTTTAAGAGATTTCAATTGTATTTTCTCTAAAGGTTTTAAAGTCTAAATTCAAAGTTTATATTATATTATAGGTGTGTGTGTGTGTGTGTGTGTGTGCATGTAATCTTTCATGTATTTCAATGTGAAAAGTTCTAGTTTTCAGATGGGACCATATGAGAACAGAAACCAATTCACTTTGATAGCCATACCTGATAACTTAGTTAATCCTCAACATTTTAATCATCTGGATTTTGTAATTCTGTTGTATTTTCTAGGAAAAGCCACTGTGTTGTAAGAGAGTTGAAACTTTGCAGTTTTCTCATGTTTTATTTTTTGAAGTCTGTCTTAGAATTTTTCCATCTGGATGAGTAATGCAGAGGGATTTTTCTCTTCCATCACTATCATCCCTTATGTGAATTATTAATATATGTTTTTTTGTATAATCCATTACCTTTAAAAAAGTCATGGCTGAGCAAGATCCAGCTGTACTTGGGCTCATCAAATGTCTCTAACTATTTTTCAAAGTTTTAGCATATTCCCAAACATGTTTCCATGAACATTTTCTTTTATTTACAATCCCTTGTGTGTTTAAGGGAAATGTAAGCCTTATGTTTCTTTTTCACATATACTTAACTCATCAAAATGTTTTGTAAAGCAGTTTAAATGTCCAAGAAGAATTTTATTACTGATTTTCTAAGAAACAGCAAGCTCTATTTTGCCAATAACAGAGGAGGAAAACATATAAGACCAATGACTAAAATTTGGTTCAGAACTTGAAACCAACAAGGTTTCTGGAAAATGCTGCCCTAAATCACTTGTAGGAAATCTTTATTTGCTAACTACAGATAGGCAGTTCATGATTGAACTGGTAATATTAATACCAAGAATTACTGCCCAATTTCTTTCTGCTAGTATCTAACTGTGGGCCAAATTACAGTTTTTCAGAAACTATAGAATAGACATACAAACTATATGGGTATGTTATAGAATGGATCTATCAGCTAACTTAGAATGAATAATATTTAAATTCTAATTTGTGAGGAAACATTAAGAAACAATTATTTTGTGTCTTACAGAGTTTTCCATACTAACAAATTAAATGAATGAGGCAAGTTAGAGATTCTTCATTTATTTAAAAGCTCAAAATGCTTTTCAAATCTTTCAGCAACTTTTATATAGGCAATTGATATAGCACCTCAGATTTATCTTGGCTAGTAATTAAAGTAAACTAAGACTTCAATTTGGCAACAATATTAACAGATCAAGAAGTATATTGGGGAGTAAAATAGAGATACATCCTAAGCTACTTGAAAAAAATGATACTTTTGATAAAACACAATTGATTTATCTTTCAGTTTCTTCAAATCAGTGAAATAGATTTTGATTTATTAAACAAGGTTCTTAAGAACATAATGAGGCCTATTCTTTCATAAATTTTGGGATTTAGGTTTGTGTTAAGATTGGGAGTTATGACGTCATAGAAAAAAGTCTGATTTCAAATCCTGGTTCAGCAATTTAGCCACTATGAGCTGATTTCCTCATCTATGAATACAGAAAAAAAATCACTTTTGTAGGGTTGCTATGTAAAGGGTCCAGCATAATACCCGAAAATTTGCAGATGCTCAGGATGTACAAGTTCTGTTATAGCATGAGAGCTACAATAACTGGTAGTATTCAAGATTGGAGATCACTACCTGAAGGAGGTATTGTAAAGGTGGTCTTAGCATCACCTATGTACCATACTTGATGATTTCAAGGCTCCTTCCAACACCAACCTATTCCTTTCTGACTCCTTTACCTAAAGATGTGTCTGCGACTATTTTTTAAATAAGTGTGCCCTAGACTCACACAGCATCATTTTGACATATGGTCTATAATCTAACACCCCCTTGAATAGTTATTAACATCAATTGAAAAACTACATTTGCCAGTTTCACAGAGAGGTTAATACTCCAAGTAATGGAGTTCCCTTTTTAATAAGCTCTGAGAATAATCCAGAAGGAAGGTTAGTGAAGTGTGTTCATCTCCAAAAGAGACATTTTGAGTACTCCAATGCTGGTTGGAGATGAGTAGCTCATGGAGAAACTTTTGTTTGCTTTGTCTAGAATTTTTTAAAGCATCAGTTCATTATAAAGCAAACAAACAAAAAACACACAAATTTTTTTTTATAAAGCCATAGAAATAGAATAGACTCTAAGAGGAACGGATAAGAAGATATCCGCTGAGCACACATGCCACTCCTTCACCTCACACCCCCAGGGTAGCCTGGACAAGGCAGTCAGTCACAGCTGGTTTCACCATTGAGTCCTTGCTGGGCTGTAACAGTCTTTACAACATCTCATTCCATGAAGTTACTACAAATTTATTGGTGCTAACAAATACACTTTTGTTTTTAATCTAGGCCATTCTTTTATTCATGAACTATTCTCAGTCACATAATTATCAACTTCATCCTCAGCATTAGAAAAACAAAATTGGATCACTAGCTCTCTTTTTGATAAAACTTCTCAACAGAGAAATTCTACAAAGAAATTCGTCTCTGGGCTGGGCGCGGTGGCTCACGCTTGTAATCCTAGCATTCTGGGAGGCCGAGGAGGGCAGATCCTTTGAGCTCAGGAGTTCCAGACCAGCCTGAGCAAAAGTGAGACACCTTCCTCTACTAAAAATAGAAAAAAAATTAGCCGGGCATGGTGGCGCATGCCTGTACTCTTAGCTACTCGGGAGGCTGAGACAGGAGGATTGCCTGAGCCCAGGAGTTTGAGGTTGCTATGAGCTAGGCTGACGCCATGGCACTCTAGCCTGGGCAAAAAATTGAGACTCTTTCAAAAAAAAAAAAAAAAAAAAAAAGAAAAGAAAAGAAAAGAAAAGAGAGAAAAAAACAAAAGAAATTCATCTCTGGTAATTGACACAGTTTCCTCTAATTGGCTGCCATAACTGGTTTATATCATGAAGATGCTACCGAGATCAGAGAACTCCTGGATCAGTCTTGGCAAGTATGAACTTACCAACAAAAATGTAGATTTTCTTATTTGTATTAAAATGAGTGATTCTTTATTGTTATACTTGTTGCATGAAACACAAATCCACAGGACACTGATTGATTGTGCTGATTGTTTTGGACAGATGGTTCCAACAAGTTTCATGAAAAGGACCATCTAAGCATTAAAAACAAGAGGAAACTACGAAGGAAAGGAAAAAAGGCTAGTTTTAACTACATGCAAATCTAAAACTCAGTACCTCAAAAAGACCAAAACCAGAGTTTAAAGACAAAAAACATTGAAAAAATATTTGTACTATTTAATACTAAAATAGGAATATGCTTGATAAATAAATATCACTTACCAATCAATAAGATAAAACAATGTACTCCCTATTAAATTGGAACTAACTGATGAGAACACACGTGCGCAGAGGGACGTAAAACTCAGCGGCGATCAAGGAGGCGGGGAGGGAGGAGAGGATGGGCGATAACCTACTTAACAAGGACAATAAACACTATGTGTGTGACAGGCACACTTATAACCACAACTCAGTCATTATACAATAAAAGTGATCTATGTAACTAAAAATATTTGCACCCCCATAATTCTTTGAAATTAAAAAAAGCTAAAACAGTACCATAATAGAAAAATGGGCAAAGATCCTGAACAGAAAATTCACAAAGTAAGTGATAGAAATGGATTTTTAAAAAATCCTCTAAAACTGATTTATGTGTTTAGCTGTACAACTTGGTAAATTTACTAATAATCATTTAATTGTACACTTAAAATGGAGTAAAGGCATGATGTGTAAATTAAGAAGTATTTGTTATGATGCTTTAGCATATAATCTTCCAGAGATGTTTCAGTATATGTATAGTGTAATATAGAAGATAACAGTGTATATTCATAAAACTGGAATTATATGCTCAGTTGGGAAATTACTTTTGTACTCAATGACTCATGTACATCTTTTTATAACAATAAATACTTGGAAAAAAAATGTCCAGTTTCTTTAACAACATAATAATATTTCATGGAATGAACAGTAAAATAGAGTAAAATAGAGTTTTCACATATCCAATCAATAAAATATTTTTGAAGTGTGATAGTCACCAGTGTCAGTAAAATTGTAAAACCAGAGACTGCGTGCCCTGATGGAGGAAGGGAAAACTTACACACTTTGGAAAGTCACTTGAGGAATATGTGTTAAGGAGATTTAGAAGTTCAATTCTTTTGACTCAGTTCTTAGAAATAATCAAAGATCATAACCAGTGGAGGGTCACAACAGTACTATTTATAGGGGTGAAAATTGAAAACTATCTAAAAGGTACAACAACAAGGGAAACTTTCAGCATAGTACACCCTCATAACAGAAGATTAAAGAGCTATTTAAAAATGACATTCTAGCACATTTTTTAGTTACAGAGGCAGTGATAATAATATAAGTTTAACTGAAAGCAATCAGGTTAGAAAGCTTTACTCTAGCTGACATTTATTGAATACTTATTACATGACAGCTATTTATCTCATTTACTCTCTAAAATAACCTCATGTGATATATGCTGTTTTATCACCATTTTGCAGAAGAGGAAACCGAGGCTCCGAGACGTTAAGTAACTTACTTGCCCAAAGACACACATGTAGAAAGAGACAGAATCAGAATTCTACCCCAAGCAGTCTGACTGTAGAGTCTGCACGCTTGTCAACTCACAGTTCTCTTCTCCATTTTCTATGAGCAATATTATATGTCAAGTGTAATATAAATATACATAAATATAAAAACAGAGTCAAAAAATGCCACACTGCTAATAGTGGATAGCTCTCTGAGGCAAGATTTTCTACTTCTTTCTATATCTTTTATGTTTTTCAAAATTCTGACATGAAGATGCATTAATTTTATATTCAAGGAAACAGTTAATTTTAAATATAAAGAGAAAAGCATAATTGCCGCCTATTAAATTTGGACATTTGTGTAATTCTGACTGCCACCCGCTCATTCTTACACTGTAATTTTATAGTGGAGAAGGAGCAGTTCCATTTCCCTGAACAGAATTGAGTGAAGTTGACAGCAGAATCGCAGAGGTGGGAGGACAGAGGTGAGGGGGGCGTGGTTTGGAATTACTGCTATCTGTTTGTCATTAGGATTTGTTTTCCTTTCCCCCTGAGACCCAAATGTCTTTTAATGATAGGTCAGCTGACTCTGTAACTGAAAAGTTGAGTAGCAGATTAAATACAGCCTGCTGTTACTGTAATGAGGAATGATTAGGATCTAGGACATATTTCTCTCTTGCATGGAAAAAAGCACCAATTAGTATTAATGAATCACTGCTTGGATGAGACAGCCAGGTTTCTACTTTTCCCAAAATATGAGAATGACTTAATTTCACCCAAGATATTTTTTTCCTCTCCCCTATTATTCTATTTGGCTTACTTTTTCATGGAATCTTTGCATGTAAGAACTATCTGAAGTTTTTAGAGATACTCTTTTAGAAATGATGATAAAGAGTAGATTTAAATTTCTCACATTACATACAAAGGTACTGAGGCTGAACACCAAGAGACTATTTTTAATTACATATCTGAATTAAACCTGTGTACTTTTATTCTGCTAGGAGTTTGAGGCTGCAGTGAGCTATGATCACACCATTCACTCCAGCTTGGGTGACAGAGCGAGACCCCATCTCTAAAAAAAGAAAATCAAAACATTTTGGAAGGTAACTGGCATTTTTGTTCAAAAGCCTGAAAAATTTTTACACTGTTTGATAAAATGAATGCATTTCTAGAAATATATACCAAAGAAATAATTACAGACACACAAAAGATTCATGTTTACAATGTGAAAAATTGGAAATGACCTCAGATGTACAACTAGAAATTCCTGTTACAGAGACAGAAATTTTTTCCTGTCTTGTTCACTGCAGTGTCCCAAGAGCAGTGACTGTTACATAGTAGATGTCCAATAAATATTTGTTGGATGAATAAATAATATGTAATCAATAAAAGTCCTTTTTTCTAAAAATATTTAAGAGAAAATTAAAAACTGGTATGCTAAGCTTACTTAAAGGTAAATACATTTATATAATTTGCATACTTTTATATGCCAGAGAACATTTGGGAAAGGACAGAACAAACAGTGGGAAATAGGATTAGGGATGTGGGGCAGGAGAGAGATTTATTTTAAACATACAACTTTTGTATTATTGGTACTTGATCCATGCATATTCTTTTTGATTTTAAAAAGCTAGCTAAAAGTATATGTATGTTTTTCTCTATGTGTAATATTTGAAGATTAAAAGCCAATTTGAAAGCCCCCTACCAAAATAAAATATCCATTCAAACTTTTCTGCTTTGTAGAATTACTGTAGAAACTCTTCCATTTCTTTTGTGTTTTTATAATTTTCTCAATAAGCATGTATTACATTATAGTAAGTCTTAAAAGATATGTAAAAATTACATACATATAATAGGCTGAGGCATAGGCCTTTCCTGTAGAACAATTTGCCTGAGCCTTGGATTATAATTCCCAGGAGGTGTAGAGATGGTACAAGGAGAACATTTTTATTCTTGAGACTCAGATATCTTGACAACTAAAAGTAAGGATTAATAGAGAAAGTTTCTGAAGATGGAAAAGTGTGAGAAATCTCTATAGGCTCTATTGGAGGATGGAGAACCTAGGGAAAAGAAGAAATTGGAATAAACGTTCTGTAGCTTGATACAGATTGATACGTCTGCATGCCCTGGTAGATGTACAGCACTTAAGGAACTCTGGACTCTTTGCTGAGTGCTGGCATGAACCCAGCAGGGTCTGGGTAGACTGAAATAGAGCAAAGAGACAGGAGTGAAAAGTGAAAATACGGAGGCAGAGTGAGAGTGACAGAATGGTCTATGAGGTCCATGACCCTGGGGGACTCTGCGACCTGCTACAATATTAATCCATTCTTACACAGTGGTTTGCAAAAGAGTCTTTATTGATGTTGTTTTCAAAAACTTCAGGCACTCCAGAGAAGCACATGCCATTATGATTCTCTATTTTTTTTTTCTTCCGAAAATTTTATTGGGGGAAAACTACAAAACATTTACAGTACAATGTTTACAGTCACAATTTGTAGTGAGCTGATTTCCCAAAATATATTACCACTCAAGTTGACTTATCTTGTTA
>CAUYRT010076592.1:0-29077 GCA_963574885.1 Lepilemur ruficaudatus
TTATTGTTTGGGGACTTTTTAAGAAAGGCCATTCTCACTGGAGATAAGTGATATCTCATTGTGGTTTTGATTTGCATGTCTCTGATGATTAGAAATGTTGAGCATTTTTTCATATGTTTGTTAGCCATTGTTCTGTCTTCTTTTGGAAAGTTTCTGTTCATGTCCTTTGCCCACTTTTTGATAGGGTTGTTTGATTTTTTTCTTGCAGATTTTCCTGAGTTCTAAATAGACTCTAGTTATCAGCTGGGTAACAGATTTGAACCTTAGGTGTAAAACTATTAGAATTCTGGAGGAAAAGGTTGGAAATACTCTTCTAGACATTGGTCTAGGCAAAGAATTTATGAAGAAGACCCCAAAGGCAATCACAGCATCAACAAAAATAAATAAATGGGACCTGATCAAATTAACAAGCTTCTGCACAGCCAAAGAAACTGTCACAAGAGCAAACAGACAACCTACAGAATGGGAGAAAATCTTCGCAAGCTAACACAAAATCTCTTTATGTCTACCCAGATCCATTTGACCACTGTGCCAGTGAGGTATGGATCCCATCAGAATTACCTTCAACTCCAGCTTGATATCTTTGAAATGCAGTGGTCCTTGGTCTAAATTTTCTCAAGATCCCTTCTTTTTTCAAAGTCTATGGCCTTTTAACTTGTTTAAATTGTTGGCTATATGTAGACCCTAGTAAAAGATAGAAACAGTCATTAGTAAATTCATCCCTATTGCTGGAAAAAAACAAATCACAAGTCATGCCATAGTTCAGTAAGTAATTATTTTTCTTTCCATTTGTAAAGTGCCTTTAGTATTGTAACTGTGTCTTCTCCAAGCTTAGTTACTCTCCTTGATCATTGATTTTTGAAAAAGTCACTGAAGTCTCTTATCCTACAACTTAATTATGCCTTTGTAAGCGATGTAAGTAGTTTAGAAATTCCCTTTTCCTCCATTTTACTTAATCAAAAGTTACTTCTTCAATAAAGATTCCCAGTGCTATGGTAAGCAGCTTTATGAATCAGAGAAGAGTTAAGGAGAAGAATCCAAGTACTAGGATGTAATCAGCAAAAGACATTGTCAATAAGTGTCAGGCTAACAGAATTGCTTTAAATCTTGGATAAGTTAAGGTAATACCACATAATTTCAGATACTACCAATAATTCCCTACCGGGACGAAATCTTTTGTAGACAAGATAGAGATCAATGACAACTAGCTACTTTAAACACAATGCATTCCTTTCTCATTAAATGTTCCTATAATACAAATGCCTTCTCAGCAATGGGATACATTAGTTTCTAGTAGGCACTACTTCCACATGTAAGTGTTTAAAGTATAACACATTTTATTTATAATTTTTAAAACCTAGAAGAATTTTATATTCCTGAGAGAAAATAGCTCTTGTTCCACTGTGCTTTCAGTGTTTTAAAAATACAAGCAAACAGCTCAACTTAAAAGCAAAAATGAAAACCCTTGAAACAAATTTATATATTAGTATATAATCACCAAGAAGAAAGTGCCATTTTGACATTCAAGAGAAATATGTAATTATCACACATTTGCAGCAGGATTGAGCTGTAACTTTCAGCAAAGCTACTTTCCCTGCATATGATAGGGCATTTTTGTTACTGTGAGGCTGATGGGAAGGGGAAAGCATAATGGGAATTGTGCCTGGAAATGACAAAAAAAAAAAATCAATGAATAAACCACAGTTCTCATTTGGGAAAGAAAAGGAACTTCATAATGAAATTGTATAAGTAAAATCGGGAAAAATACTGCAAGGAAAAAAGTCTGAGGCCTGGTTTTATCTGAATGTTTAGTGTTCAGAATATTCTAGGAGGCACCATGAAACAGAACTGATAACGAGTATTTGTATTACAGAAAATATAGTTTATTTGAGATTTTTTAATTCATTCCTACGCTAATGTGAATAAGTCTAGTGTAGTAGAAAGGATATGGGCTTTGGAGCCAGATAGAAATGGAGTTCAATCAAGTCTCCAGCATATATTATGCATGAGAATATGGACAATTCATTAACCTCCCTGGGAATTTGTTATTTTCTCAATTTTAGGAATAATTTTATCCAGAAATTGTCAAGGTAAGGTTAAATGTGACAGTGTACTCAAAATATCTATGAAGGGACTGCATTAGATGCTTAGGGTTGTCATATAATTACCCCAAATTCAGTGGCTTAAAGCAATAGAAATGTGTTATTTCACAGTTCTATAGGACAGAAGTCAAAGTCAAGGACTGTACCACCTCCAGAGGCTCTACATGTTTCCAGCTTCTGTGGCTCCAGACATTCCTTGGCTTGCTGTGTCACTACAATTTCTGCCTCTGTCTTCACATGGTTTTTCTCTCTGTGTCTTTTCTTCTTCTATCTCCTGTGGGAGCATTTGTCATTGGATTTAGAACCCACCTGGATAATCTAGGATGATCTCATTTCAAGATCTTTAACTTCATTTTACCTGCAATGACATTATTTCCAAATAAGTTCCCATTCAGAGGTTCTTAGACAAAGACATATCTTTTGGCACACCACCATTCAATCCAGTGTAAGACCCAAAACATAAAAGTACTTGATAAATGGCAGATTTTTCCTGATAGAATATAAAATGTACAAACTTATAGGAATTTTGAAGAATATAGAGAAGGATGGACAGTGACACATAGGATATTGAAAGTAAAATTTGTCCTCAGTTGACTAAGGCCAATGTTTTTCTAAGGCTAAGACATTTATATAATTTGCATAATTTTCTTGTATTCACCTAAGTTCACTGCTTTACCAGAATAGTTCTAGAGAGAAGGAGCTATGCCTTCCCTCTTACTATTACATCTCAAGGGCCTAACACCAAGTCTGGCATTTAGTGGGTGCTCAATATATATGAATTAAATAAATGAATGAATGGAAAAAAGTGAATGTCCATATGTCAAAGTCTCACAGCTAATGGAGGCAGAGCCAAATTTAGACACTGGTTATTCTGATTACCATTATTGCCACTGGTAAACTATTTTTGTGTTTGTTAGTTTGTTTTTAATACAAGCAAACTGAATTATGCATCAGTACTGTAAGAAAATACCCAGAGGAATCCATCCTGCTGTTTGACTTGGAGCTACTGTGTGGCTGATCAGCCATTCAGGGAGCTTGATCACTGACATAGCCATATGGTTCTGGTTAGTTACACTGAATAGATCAAAGGAATTCTTTGCAAGATAATGTTGATGTTCAATATGTGTCATCAATCATGAGAGCCAGGATTATCGCAAGAAGGAACGTATTTGGTGGGATTTGGAAAGCTCTAGACAAGGTTCCTGACAGACTGTGTCTTCTACCTTCTAAAAGTTTCCATTGGAGATTAGTTCTTCAGAGTGCAAAGGCATTGCATTTTTGAAAAATCTCCCATTAAAATGCAAATACTCCCTGGGAGGGGATCAAATTTTAAGTTCTCTATCAAGCAATGCAAATGTGTGGAACATGTAATGTGTGTGGCATTGTGCTAGATACTGTGAAGTCCATAAAGATGAACAGGATATTGCCCTTGCTTTCAAGAAGTGAGTGGTTTGTGGACAGATACTCTCTGTACAGCTAAATCTAATTCAAGACAGAAAGTCTTACATTCCAAAATAAAGGTATCAAGTGTTATAGGAACACAGAGAAAGAAGCTACTGATTCTGGCTGAAAGGACAAAGATGTGGTAGAACTTGAAATGAGTTTTGAAAAACGGGTTGGATTTCCACAAGAAAAAATAAAGGAAAGGCCATTAGAGGTTGAACAAAGTAGGAAGAGCCAACAGCCAAATAACAATAATAATAATAATAAAGGACAGAAATTGAGTGGAGGGCTAAGAAGAAAAGTGCCAGCTCCTATTCCAATTATTTATCTAATTTCAACATTTTCTAAGCATGCAGAGAAAGTCCAGAAGGACAAAGAAGCTCTGTGATATTGGATTTTGGAGCTGGAGAACACTGAGTGATAGTCAGAGATGGCATGATCAGAAAAGAGGGAGTTTGGGGAAGACCAAATCCAAACCTGAATGTTGTGGACTGGAAAGAAATCCTCTGCACTCATTCCTATCCTTTTTCAGATTTCAAGGTTGATCTCAGAAGCCACCTAGGTTGTAGTGCCTACCAGGAGTGAGCTATCCAGCTGTTCCCAGGAGGCCCAGAGCTGTTGTCTTGCAACACAGAGATGTACACCCTCCACTCAGTGGCTTCTCTTCAACCAACAAGCTCAGAACCCCACCAACCTTTCCTCTCTGTTCTCACAGCTGCTATTCTTTGGGTAGCCACTCTTCCAAACCAGTTTCCAGCTCCAGCCCCACTCCCATTTTTTCTTCTTTCTTTTCCATTTCTTGCCCTTCTTCATGCTATTGCTGAAGACTTTCCATTCCTTCTTTATTCTCAATACTCTTGTGTAGTATCTGCAGGCAGTTCCAGTGGAAATTAGAAGACAATACTATGGACTAAAAGTCCTTAATAGAAGGCCTGTTAGTGGCCCCCAAATATTTACATAGGAAAATTGTCTATTTAACTGATATGATGAGGAAAAAAATTATGTTTGCTTAACTGGGGAAATCGGTTCTTCAGTGCAATGCATTTCCATGGCCTAATAAAGGATTAATAGCACACCTAGTGTGGAAGTAACACTTAAAAGCCTCAGCTTATGCCTTTGTAAGCCCAAAATTGCTGTTTTCAAGTGTCTACTTCCCACTGAGCTGCTTTTGTTCCCTTTAAGAAACTTCCCTGATTTATTATGGCTGATGCATCCCTCTAATTGTCTTGAGCATGCAGTCATTTCTAAGGATATCTTCATATATATTATATAGGGCTTTTAAAACAATTGTTAAAGGAAAATGAGTATTTAACAGCAAAATGCATGTCTAAGGAGCTTTAGGCATGAGAGATACATCTTAGTTAGATATTTCTATCTCTATATGGATAAGTTTTTTTAAGGCTAATTGTTTCCATTGTTACCATCAAGTTCAACCATGGGAATTAGTGATTCCCTTAAGATTCATGTGCTTCTGTTTAAATATGGGTGTTATTTAGGGATAGGCACATTTGGGGTCACTGTTATTTTACATATCATTTGGACAATATGAGGACATTGATATACCAATAAGTTTACTGACTTTTTCTAGTTCCTGAAAACTTAAAATAGTTACATATGGAAGATTACAATTTCTCTAACCTAATTGAAAGCCTCATTTTTTCTTGTACTTTAGAAGAGTTTTAGGTAACAAAAAAAAGCACCTTTGTCTTTACTTTTGGAGTCTTTGTTCCCTCACAATTTTCTTTCATTAATAACATAGAATGATTTTTTTATCCCTATTCTTATTCAACAATGAGAGTTGGAATTAAGAATAGCTTTTATGTTTTATTTCCTTTTGTTTCAAAGGTGAGGTAGTTATTAAGTGAAACAAAAAAGAATTGCCTCTGCCATTATATTTTAACATTCTCTGTTAAAGAAAGGAGGAAAAATAAGGGTTCTCCTGGAAAGAAAGACAACTGAAACATAACAATGCCTCCTTACATGCAAATTGTGAGGGACTGACACAGAAAAGATCATTTTTCATTTCTTTATATCACAGTCTAAGTTTCACTCCTAAAAAATGAAATCCCAAGATGATTTGCAAATAGAAATTTGCTTTCCAGCTATAAGGCTTGGGTCAGGCTTAACCAAATTAATGTTCTTCTAAGGTAATTTAAATAGAAACAGCCACCTTACTGATCTTTCATGATCTGTGTCACTTCACAAATCCAGTCACTTGCTCCATTGACAGATGAATGAACTTTGCTTAATCTATAGGTTTAAGAATAGGCCAAAAGTAATAAAGAAATCTATATGGAGGGGCCATTTTGCCCCAGTGTGAGGCTTCCGAATTTTTATTTTTCCTAAATTAAATAAGTAGCGATGAAAATACTGCAAGATAATGACAAAGGCAATGAAGCAGTCAGGCAATGGCCTGGGCCAAATGTGGGGTAAATATTTATTCATTCTTATTCTCACCGAAAATGTGCCTGGTGCCTGAACTCCCTGAGCCATGTGGGCCTGGCTATCTGAACCATCCTCTTCTGTCATAAGGTCAGTACTTAACCTGATTGCACCTTTAGGCTAATTTCTTTTTAATGTGGTTATAGAAGAGGCTTTTGGAAAAATTAAACCATTTATTGGCCACTGATCACAGAAGATGTGCATTGGCAGAGTTAGGAGGAGAAAGGACACAGGAGTTCCAACACCAGTTTTGTCACATACTAAGTCTGTGACCTTGGGAAAGACAATTTAAAAAGTCACATGATTAGAGTTATTTTGTAGTGTTTTATGCATTGCTGAAGATCCCAGCTATTGAATTCCACCTGTGTCATTTAACTATTCAGTGTACCCAAAATAATGATGCTCATAGTGGCTGTGAAAATCAATTAGAAAAGAATGTATGAGAAAGTGACTGGTAAAATATACCAAGCATAAATGGTTTGGTATGTTCATTATTTTGACATTAACAAACAAAAATTTCACAAGAAAAATAAGTTTATCCATCTCAATAATACAGATATCCTTATTTTATGTAAACAGGATAGTCCTAAAATTTGTATTTGGAGACCCACTAGGGAATTCTTTTTAAAGAAAGTTATTCTTCTATAGCATGGTAAATTCCATTTTGTCACTCAAGGTAGTAAAATGAACACGTGTGGTATCGACATATACATCCCACACCCTTCCTGTGTGACTTTGTGGCACCTCCCGCTAGAGTAGGCCGATGGGTATATTTCCCTACCCCCATTGACTTTGGGCTTGGCCATATTTCTTGCTTTGTTCAATGGAATGTCAGTGGACAAGACAAGAGCAGAGGCGTAAATGTGCATTCATGGTTTGTCTTGCCTCCTTGTCATCCCACCAAGAGCCAAGAAAAGAATGTGTCCCTGGTATCCGGGTTCAACAAGAATGAAAAACGCATGCAGCAGAAAGCAACCTGATGCACAGCCTGAAGTAGAGCCTCCTGAGCTAACCCCTAAACCCCCTATGGGAGAAAAATAAATGTTTGTGTTGTAAGCCTCAGTGATTTTGAGGTCATTACACAGCAAAACTGACATGTAAAAAAGCATGTGCCACATTCTAATGTTTTCAGAGAACAAATAGAATACAGACCTTCCTTGCCGAGTCAGTTGCATTAAGAGAACCTGGGGAAGGAAGTCAGCTATGAAAAATGAAAGGTAACTCTCAAGAGTCTTGTTTATTCTGTGGGTAAGAGGAGGGATTGTGTAATGAATTCAAAGCTAAAGCCACTGTGCTTTTGAAAAACTGAGATAGTATAATGTAAAGATCAGCCCTTACTATTTCCTTAATTTAAAAAATAGCGCATTATACCAGTTTACATTCCTTCCAAAAGTACATTGTCTCCCCATACTCTTACCAAGACATGATATATCAAATTCATTAATTTTAATAAATCTGATAATTGGAAAATCACATGCTACGTTGACTTACCTTTGATTTTCATATATAATTTTCCATTAGAATCTGTCTAGTGCTGGTTCCAGGACACCCAAGGATACCAAAATCCATGGATGCTCAAGTCCCTTATGCAAAATGGCATGGTATTTGCATATAATCTATGCACATCCTCTCATATACTTCAAATAATCTCTAGATTACTTATAATACCTAATACAATGTAAATGCTGTGTAAATAGCTGTTATAAGGTATTGTTTAGAGAATAATGACCAAAGAAAAGTCTGTACATATTCAGTACAGATGCAACTATCTACCTTTTTTTTCTCGAACGTTTTCTATCCACAGATGGCTGAACCCACAGATGTAGAACCTATGGATATGAAGGGCTGACTGTACTTATTGAACATTTGTATTTATGCTTCTATCAATTCTCTTTTCATATCATTTCCTCTATATTATATTGAATGGAATCGTTTTGTTCATATCTACAAAAATTACAATTTAAAATATTTTTACCCTAAGACTCAACTGTCGGCAATTTATCTCATAAAAAATATGTTCTCGGGAATATAAAAAGATATGTACAAGTAATTCACTACAATATCACTTAAAATAATTCACAAAAAATGTTCTGGGGAGGGGGAAGTCCTAAATTTTCTTTGAAACAGAAATGATTCAATTATCATGAATTCATTAAATAAAATTCTAAGTGGCTATTAAAAACTTGTTCCATATGTACTGGTATGAAACCATATCCAAGATTTCTTGAAGAAAACCCAAGAAAACTTAAAAGCAACTGCTCAGGGGAATGGGAATCGGAAATACAGATGGCAGAGGTATCTGAATAGAATATTTTTACTTTATGCCATTTTGTACTTTTTATAATGAGACCAGGTTATTTTATAACAAATAAACTTTTTAATAACAGGGTAAAATGTATTCTTCAACAACTTTTTAGACCGAGAAATTCAGACTGATGAAAGAAGAAAACTGAAACAACACAAAGATCTAGGATTAAGAAAACATTAGCAGTTCCATTGTTGAATAACCTTCCTGTTATATATCTATGTATGTCAGAATGTATTTTTATGCTGCATGGTTTTGCAACCAAAGTTTTCCCTTAACAATACATGATGGTAATTTTCCAATGTTAATAAATATTATTCTACAGCATTATTTTTAATATGTATAACCCTGCTTCTTGTACCTTAATGTATTTTGCTAATGCTTTGTTTTTGGCATTTATATTTTTTATCATGTTTTCACTAAAATAAATAATGCTTTAATAAATATTTATATTGCTGTATGTTTAGATACTTTCTTAACTCTTATTTTTACTAACCTTTACTTTCAAATATGTTATTTTTTATTAAGAGAATCATTAGTACTTCATGCACAACAATGTTAATTGCGCCTCTGGTATTTTGTGCACATATCTCAAGCCAGCAGAATGAATTTTGATGTTCTGTTCTCTATAGGAAAAAAATTATGAGATAAAGAAAGATAAATGCAAACCTGCTAGGACTGTCACCCAAATTCTCCCAAAAGAACCTTTTCAAATCAGGTAAGCAATGTTATCATTAAATAAAAGTTCAAAAGAATGTTTGATATAATACATTGGTTGTGATTAAATTTATAATCTATCAAAATTCTGTTTATGTGAGCTTCACATACATTTTATAGAACAGGTTGAACTATAAAAAATGCCATTATTTGACCATTTTCCACCTGCATAAATGAAAATACATCATACAACATAATGTTCTATTTCTTTTTCTAAGACAGAATAAAAGCCATGTATTAAATATTCAGAGTGACAGATAGTTGTCCCTGCTTTTATGTTTTGGGTTATGGGTATGATTTATAGGTTACTAAGACCTGGATAAGAAATATGATATCCACCTTTAATATTATATATGAGAAAATATGTTTCATAGCATTATTGCTTTCTAGGAATACATTCAGCAAAATTATCATTTCTAGAAGCCATAAAAAAGAAAATTGTCAAAATTGGGAGATTTTCCTCATTTGGTAAAACTGTACAAAATTTAATAATTATTGGACAAAAGATATTTATAATTATTATGTGACTGGGTAAGAACTTTAGGATCAGTATATTTACTGATATGACTACTATATTGTATTCATGAGGATTTTTTACTACATAGGAAAAAATAAACAGTACTGAGATATTTATCTTAATTGGGTATTCTGTGTTTCTTAAACCAGAATTCTGAGATAAGAAAACAAGCTTTTCCCTTTGGGCCTTACTTATTCATTTTAATAGAAAAGCATATTTAACTGCTGTCCTTGGAATATTTTTGATAAACACGATTTTTTTTAAAACGTCTATCTTTTGCTTGCACGTTATGGTTACCAAAATAAAGAGACAGCTCCTTGGGTTCTAACTAAAAGGGGGGATAAAAGGAATGGATGCTTCAAAGAGGACCACAAAGAAATATCACTTGAGTTCCCAGAGTGTCACCACCCTATAGTGATAGTTCTTGATTTTGCTACCAGAGCTCATTGGGACTGTCAAAGTCACATAAAAATACAGAGATGAATCTCTATGCAAAGTGTTTTATTTGGGAATGTATATAAAAACAGGATTGCAATTCAGAGCATACACACAGACCAGAGTGGTCTTCAGAACATAGGTAAAGCTGATCTTTGAGTTACAGTAGGCTGTTTTGGCAGCTGGGCTTGGGGATAATTCTTGGAGCAGGTGCTACATGCCCCAGAATGCTTTTCTCCCTCACTGCTCAACTCTGATTTAGTTGGGTATGACAAGAATAACCCAATTTGTAGAATCAACTTTCACATTTCCCCCTTTTGATCAAGATCTTTCTCTGAAAGCATTGTTGATTAACCATCCCAAAGTTAGGCTTAATTGTCCCTTGGTCTCCATATGGACGTATTCTGGTTGTCTGTGTCCCACATTAGAGGGAAGTTATGGGAATCTATGTCAGGGACTCAAACCACATTTGGGAAATAAAGAAACCACAAGGAATAATTTTCTCATGGCAGGTTAGCCTAGAGTCCAGCATTGAGTTTTATTTTATTAGTCCTATAGATATTAACAATCATCTTGAGGCATTGTGCTAACATTATCTTGTTGGGAGAGCTGGCCTTACAAAGATTAGACAAGCAACAAGAACAAATTATAAACATCATAACACAAAAAATGATTAATGAAAATATAATAAATCCAGTGTGAATAATAGTTCTAAACTACAAACCTAATTTTGAAGGCAACAAATGGGACAGTTCAAAAACTTCAAATGTATCTGATAAGATTTGTTGGAGCCAGGGATCTTGGGGGCTTTTATCTTGTATACTTGTGTTTTTACTTTCCCAGAGAAATTTATCCATGTGTAGCAGCAGTGTTAGCAATTTGATAAACACCACCTTGTTAAGCTAATAAGTAATCCAGAGCAATCCTGTTACCTAATACCACTTTAGCAAGAGAATCTAGGGAAGTTTGTTGAGCTGCAATGGCCTTAGCTGTGGAGTTGGCTATAGACTCAATTGTTAGGATAAATTATTGACTATTGTTTTTAAGTAGCTAACTCTAATCCAAGGGAAAGAAGATCTAACAACTGAAGCCCATCCTGATGGATTTGTGTCTCTTGGTAAGGTATCTCTTTTAACATGATGATGTAAGTTAAGAGGTGTCACCAATGTTCATATTTTAATTTAAATTGAAACAAGAAACATCCTAAACCATATTACCCTTGTATTTTTCATTTATTGAGACATGATGCTGCCCAAGTATACGGTTCACTGTTGAATCCCCACTGATAAAAACGTATCTCAATGGGTTACAACAGATAATTCCATGTGGCATAACTCGCGTATTAATAGTTACTCATAGGAAGGTGTCAGCAGTATTTATCCAAGATTATATTATTGGATTATTATTTATACATTGTTGGAAGTCATCAACAATTAGAGGAACAGGATCATAAATACTTTTGTAATCTGTCAATTTTTTTCTCTTGAATCATATTATTACATTTTTCCTTATATAATCTAATTTTAAAGTCATGTGGGGGGGTATCTTAGATACTATTAGGGTGAGGTAGGAAATCTAAATACCTAGCTCCAAAAGCTTGACTTTGTAAATTGGACTGGATACACAATTTGAGCAAAGAGTTCCATTGGGAACATTAATGAAATCTGTTATGGGGTAGACTAAAGGTTCACTTGTAGCATGGATAGATCAGGGTTTGGCGTTAAAAATCCAACAATCAGTTATGTTTTCCCCTTTAACAATAGATTAGAAAGTACAAGTGAGAACAGGAAAATAAAGGCATATAGGAAGACACTGAAAATAAAAGGAAAAGAATATACTGGCCTAGTCTGGGCATCTTAGGATAGCAGTCTACTATAAATGTCATCTATTCAATTCTGGGTGACTTTTAGTTTTAAATCACTTGTTGATGTGTTGGTCCAGTCAGGAGTGGGGTCCCTTTTAAATGAGAGATATAGATCCAGTAGTCAATGATTTTGAGTTTGGTGGCACAGAAGTTGGTGAGAAGGACTAGGTGTGGGCCCTGCTAATGAGGCTGGAGAGAGTCCTCACGTAGGTCTTTTTAGTAGACAGAGTCATCAGATTGCAGATCATGGTGCCTTAGGTTTTAGTCTCCCATGAGAATTCTGTGGAAAGATTGTTCTACAAAAGCATGATTTTTTTATCCATCATTTTAAGAACGCTTTTACAATATTGGAGTATATCTCTTTTTATCAACTGTAAGCCAAAAGTAGAGGGAGCCAAGTGTACAGGACCATCTGTGATTATTTCAAAAGGTGAAAGTTTGTGGGTCTCAGAAGGAATGACTCTCAAATTTAATAATGACAACGAAAGAACCTGAGGCCAAAGAAGATTTGGGATTTCCATAAATTTGGCCAATTGGGTTTTTATAGTTCCAACTGTTTGTTCTATCAGGACAGAAGTTTAGGGATGGTGGACACTATGGAAATGCTGTAAAATTGGCCAAACTGAATATACTCCCTTTATTAAATGGCCAGTAAAGTGAGTTCTCTGGTCATTATGAAGTTCCAGGAGAGTTCCAAAAGTGGGAAAAATTTTCTCTATAAGGATTTTGGCCACTGCTTCAGTTGTATTAGTGTTAAGTACCACTATTTTTTGAAAGTCTCCTTTCCTAGATACAAATCTGTACTAGAAATTATTAAATTCACTAATAAACAGCCTCTTGCCCTAGCTGCCCACCCCCCAAAACCCCTGCCACAGTTATTCTTTTTATTTAAAAAATAACTCCTATTAAACTGTCCCCAGCTCTGTTGAGGATTCATTTTAAATGCTAACAATTGCAAAATAATGTTGGAAAATGAGACAATTTTTGAGTTAATAGATGCGTTTAGACTGTCTTCTGACCATAGCCAATATTTTGCCCTTTTCTTAGTTATTGAGACTTGGTGATCAACCTTCTCTAGATTCCCCATGATAATGATAATCTGTATTGCCTGATTCCTGCATTACCAGGTCACTTTCCCAGTCTTGTAGAATTCTTTGAAGAAAATTAAAATGAAACATGGAGCTTTGTGCTACAATTATATAAACTTCAGCTGTTTAAGCTTTGGTTGGTCACATAGTATCAGAATTGATAGATCTTTTGAAATACATCTTATGGATATTTCTACATTATTTAGCATCAGGTTGTTTATTAACAAAGCCAATAGTCATTGTTCAAGTAACCTCTAGGAAGGTAAGGAATTGGAAGGTCATATCACTGCAAAGCTAAAACTGTTCAATTTGTCAGTTTCAAATAAAAATTTTTAAACCATATTCAAAAGAATATTAAAACCCAAAGTAGTATAATTTTGGAGCTGCAAGGAGCCGTAATGTCCTTCAGAAGAGGGAAAAAAACCATGAAAACACTTAGTAAACTGTAAAGTACTATACAAATCTTTAAGATGTTCATTGTCCTTATGTATAAAAAGCCCCACCTTTTGAAAGTAATAGAAAAGAAAGATGTGGAGATTAAAAAGATTCTTCAAAAGCTTTTCAATGCTTTCCAAAAATAATTAGGGCTATCACCACCCACCTGTAGGCAAATTCCCATTAACTTTAATCCACAATTACTAGTCTAGCTTCAGCAATTTCTTCTAGTCATTCTCGTTTGACTCAAAAGCTGCATATTTCATTAAACTAGCCGAGAGAATATAAGAACATGCATGAAATGAGCATTTTTCAAATTCCCAGCAACTGGATATTCATAAAAGAGATAAAAGAGAATACTTAAGGCATATCCTGTTTTTCTTAATCAGGCTGACCAAATACTTTTAGGTTCTAATATATTGTTTTCTTAGATAACTGATAGCATTTAGATATTTAAACATATAGATTCAAGATTAACCTCTCACTCCATCAGCTATTAAGAAAATCTAGTCAGAGACAGAAAAGAGAAAGCAAATTTTATTTTAATAGCTCAACAAAAAGATGACGTTTGGATAATGAATGAAATCATTACATTACTCCCTGGAGCAAGAGTTCTCAAGTGTATTTTAGTCATACATCTTTCTTCAAAAGAAAGATGGAAAGCCAAGGAAAATGAAAGAACATGGGGCTTCTTTGATTTAAATAGGAGTTGGGAATCCAGACAAAGTCTTTACCTGAGCACAGCTTGAAAATCATCCTAAAGGATAAAGCCCAAACTCCCTAAACTGGCATTTTTGGCCCTGTCTAGTCTAACTTCGACCTTTATTTTCAATCTTGAAGCTTCCTAAACAAAGAGTACTCTGTAATCAGGATATGAAAGCAGGAATTTTCCATCTCGGTGCAGGCAAATTATTTTATAAGAAACACACAAATGCCATTGTGGGTGCCATTGTTGGGTGGCAACAAGGATTGGTAGAAAGAGATAGCATAAAGGGACAGAATATTTTGTTTCTAGGCTATTCTACGTGAACTGCAAGGAGTCTCTATAAATTTCAGGACCTCTGGTGACTCATTCATCAAACAGAAGTATAGAATTGTACTTTTATCAAGGGGGTGAACAACATCATTTCTTAATGTTTCTTCACACTTTAAGATGTATGATACAATTCAAGAAATATTTATTGAATGATTTGTCAGACTAGGGTATAAGAGATATATCGATGAACAAGACAAGGTCCTTACATTCAAAGAGCAAAAAGTCCAGTGAAAAAGACACAAATGCTATTATTTTGTTCTTTTTCCTAACAACCAATACTTGCTAATTCACATGTGTTAGGATTTCTCATTCTAGTGACAATCTGAAATCAGACCCCTTTATAGAATAGGTCATTTTTCCTACCTCGGAAGTACTTGGGGGAACCTGGATTTCCATATATATTGGTCTCGGTGCTGTTTTGGTCTCTGATTCCGAGTGTATGCTCTTTTGTATTTAAGCAGTCACCAAGCCACCCTATAGTGGAAATGAATAAATTTAGGGCACTGTAGTTGACTGTCCCACCAGAAAATAAGGATACTAAGCAGTCAAAACAATATATTGTCCATAGGCAGCTAAAGAAGATTTGAAAGCCTGCTTGAAGAAGTAGCATCTAGCCTGAAACCTAAAGTATAAAAAAGAGGTAACCATACCAGGGTATAGGAAAGGAGCAGCTGGGCAAGGAGAAGAGTCCTTCAGACCAGTCATGAGAAGTGGTCTCAGCACAGGCTCACAGAGAGAAGACAGAATGTGTGGTAGGAGATGAGGCTAAAAAAGAAAACCAAAGCCAGATTATTCAGGCCTCTGTGTACCTTGGTAAACACAGTGGACTTCATCATAAAGATAATGGTAAGAATGGAGAAGATTTAGGCAGGGACAATATCCAGTTAGATTTGTGTTTTTAAAAAATATTTAGTGTAGGGAATAGGAAGGAAGAAGATACTATAGGCAGTGAAACTCCAGCCAGGGGGCTGTGGCAGTAATACAGGATCATGCCAGTGGCTTTGTGGTTAGAGAAAAGAGGGAAGATTCAAGAGATGTGTAGGAAGCAGGATTCATATGATTGGGCCTTTGATTGAAGGTGGGCGTGGTGAGGGAGGAATTGAGGATGATGCTTAGGACTCTAGCGTGAGCCACTGAGAGAATGTGGGGCCACTCACAAAGTTAGAGAACACCCAGGGAACAATACATTTAAAAATAATACAGTGCCCATCAATTCATGAGTGGATTAACAAAATGTGGTATACACACACACACACACACACACACACACACACACACACACCATGGAGTACTATTCAGCCGTTGAAAGGAAAGAATTAATGTCTTTTGCAGCCATTTGGATGGAACTGGAGACCATTATTCTAAGTGAAGTATCTCAGGAATGGAAAAACAACCACCACATGTACTCTGTGTAATAATTTGGAATTAATCGATGAGTACATATGGACATAAAGAGAAGTGAAAGTTATTAGAAATCAAGAAAGGAGGAGGGAGCAAGGGGAGGGGTAAAAACCCACCTAGCAGGTACAATGAACACTATTTTGGTTATGGGCACACTAATAGCCCTGACTTAAGCATTATAAAAACTATCCATGTAACAAAAAAATTTATACCACATTAATATTTTGAAATAAAAAAAATACAGTGGAAGCATCCAAGTGTCCATCAATACATGAGTGGATTAATAAAATGTGGTATATGTATATCAAAGAGTACTACTAAGCCATAAAAAGGCAAACTAATATCTCTTATATTAACCTGGATGGAACTGGAGACCATTCTTCTAAGTGAAGTATCACAGGATGGAAAACAAACACCACAGGTACTCACCATTAAATTGAAACTAATTGACTGACACTTATGTGCACATATGGAAGTCAGAAATCAAGCAGGTGGGAGGGAGGAGGACGGGATGGATACATTCACATCTGACGGGTACAATGCACACTATTTAGGGGATGGGCACAGTTTGACTCAAATGGTACAAAAACAATTTATGTAACCAAAACATGTGTACCCCTATAATATTCTGAAATTTAAAAAAATAATAAAATAAAATTAAAATTAAAAAACTATAGTAATAACTAATGTTTACATAGTGTTTACTATGAAGGCACACATATTAACTCATTCATTTTCACTCAACTCTATGAGGTATTTGTTACTTTTATCTCCTTTTACAGATGAAGAAACTGAGACACAGAAAGGCTAAGTCACCTAAGTCTTAAAACCATTAAATGGCCAACTATGGATTTGAAAAAATTGGAAATGGGGGAAGTAGAAAATAATCTCATTTTAGTCATATTGGGTTTGAGTGATCTGTGGGACATACTAATAGGCTTTTGAACATGGAAATTTGAAGCTCTGGAGAGAAAATTGGACCATAGCGTGATTTGGAAATAACTAAAGCTATGGTGACAGATAATACAGCTCCCTGCAAAAAGACCAAGAATAGCTCATTTCAGTTGAATAAAACATTAATACCAAACTTTTTGTAGAGGTCAATGAAAGTAACACAGTTGTGAAGTTAAGCAATAAATTGCGAGTCCATACACAAGCAGAAAATAAAAGCAACTATTTTGAAATAAGAGATAACCAATCTTATTCCAAGAGGGGCTTGGACATAAGATATTTAACAATATCCCATGGAATTATATCTTAAGTTCATTCTCTCTGCAATACTTGCAGAGGATGAAGAAAACAAAGAGTCTTTACTGAGATACCAGAGAGGAGAAATTGGAAGTTTATATCAAGTCCTAATACATTAGAAGTATTGTATATAAATGGTAGCTTAAGTTCATTATATACTATTTTCATTTACCCACAGCTAATGCATTTAGTCATTTCCAACTAATTGTTTTTTACTCTCTCTAAAGTTCTAATTAAATAATTTCTAGAATTTTTATAGGGACACCATTGCAGACAAGATTCTTGTCCCCAGAGTAAAGATCTGGATTAGCAGCACCCTTCATAGGAAAGTATTGTGGATTGCTACTTTTTGTTTGTGCATTCTATACACGAATTAGCAGAGTCCTGTGTACTGAATCTTCAATAATTGCTCAATGACAACAGAAGAAAGACAGCTAGCAACTGCTACTGTGGGTTTAGTATGTCAGAATGTTAAGCATTTTACAGTCTTGATTTGTAAAAATTGAAACAGAAACCCTGTCAGTACAAAAAAAGAAAAATGACATAATGGAAGCAAGCAAAAAGAGACAAACTGATCAGTTATATGGCTTTCCTTTTACATATTTTTTTGTACCTGAAAAGTTGATTAGAGTTCTCTCCCCCTAAGAAAATGTCATTATAAATCAAGGATAGATAAGAAATTGAGAAAGTGTCATACGAAGAGAAAACATAAAAGGGGAAGAAAACCTAGATATGCTATTTCTTGTACTACTCCCTCTGGACTTCATCTCCTTGGACTGCAGCTATCAAACAAATTGATCCCTGATATTTTTGAGCACAGGCACTGCATGGCTGATGCACGTTTACAGAAAGTGATGATTTCTACCACCCACATGCTGGCAGAGCAGAGGAAAGCAAATAACATTCATTGAGTTCCTCCCCTGTGTGCTTTCAATTATATACCTCATGGGGTCTTCCAATTAGTCAATTAATCAACAGATCTTTGCAAAGGGTCGTATTCCAGACATTTGCTGTGCACAAGAGATGTTGTGGTGAACAGAAAGGCATGCCCCTTTTCGATTATGGTCGGAATTTCTCCCAGCTAGAAAGTATGATGTAGGAAATTAATCAGACTGAAGTATCTAGTTCTTAGACTTCTCCCTTTCTACTATACCACCCTCCTTTCTGGGCATTTCTACTCACTCTGGGTTACACAGCAGTAAAAGTTCCATGTCCCTAAATAAGAGTTGAAAATCAAAGACAAAAATAAGAATAATATTTTTACAGTAGTTCTGGTTTATCTTTCAGAATCTTGTTGTAGGAAAGTAGAATTCTTCAAATAGGCCCCTTGTCTGTTGCCCCTTACTCACTGTGAAGGAGCAATGAGTAAAGAGTTTTTCAAGATGGCCCCAGGGAATCGATGCGGTAAAAACAGAAGGCACCATCTCCTCTCACCTCCTCTAGGCTGAGAAACAGGCCTGGTGTTGACTGTGAAGACAGATCTGTGACCTAGTCCTCTAAGTCTGCTATACATTTCATAAGCCCAGAAGATGGTTTAATGCTGAATTAGAAAATGACAAAATTCTCCTTACATCTTTATTTTATTTTTCCCACAAAGTATTCATGGAAGGAGTAAGTCAGCAATAAGTTGACACATAGTGTTATACCAGGTCAGTCTTCCTCTTGATAAAAATTACTATAATATGACATAATCACAGCCCAAGTGACTGAAACTAGATGATTGCCAGGTATAATTGGCTGAATCACCGCTTCAGAAAATCAAGGAGCATATTCATGAGGACAAAATCACTACTGATCTTTCAATTTGGCAAAAAAGTCTCTGAGTTTCATCCCTGTGAAAAGCATGTTGTGAAGTTTCACAGGAGAGGAGCCTGCACCCCTGTCTCTGGTGGTGAAGTTGGATCCTCATCCTGATGCCTATTCCTTCCTTCAACACATTTCAATCTCACAGCCAGCCATGTGCGAAGGTTCTTTTTTGGGCTAAATGCTAGCACAGTGATCAACTTAATGAGGCAGAGGACTGCTCCCCTGGCTACTTTGTTTGTTCTTTCACCTATTACATAATGTAAAAAGTTAATTGCTTACCAACTTGAAGACTACCAGTTTTACCTTTGTTAATAAAGTCCTTAAAGAAAAGCGCTGCCTACTGAGAGAGACGTTTCTTATTTTCAAAGCAAATAGGTTTCCCTCAGTGTCACCATGGCCCAGTGGATATTATTGTCTCACTTTATCATTAGGCCGCTTCCTTTGGGGAAGAACCAGTTACCAGAAGTATTATCTTATAACATTCCTCTGCTGAAAATAAATGTCTTCTGAACTATAAGCTGAGGCAGGATTTTGGAGGAGAAAGTGACAGAGCAGAGCAGCGTAAGGCAAAGCAAGGATTACGTAATGGGTATGTGGCTTCCTCAGCCCCAAAATGCTTTACCATGGAAAGCAGCAATTCCACTTAAGCATGGTCCCATTTCAAAATGCAGATCAGGTGAAGGATGTGGGAAACAAAATGTCGATGTGACACCATGGCTTCCACAGAAAGGAGGAGAACTTTCCCTGAGGCAATGAATTCAAGCAGTGGAAGAAAAATCTCACCCCATAATTCTTCTTGTGACTAATCTTAGATGCTTATATTGATTGATATTCCAGAAAGGGGGTTTTCCTTTGAGCTAGTGTTGGCTTGCTGATAGAACTGTACACAAAACAGAAAAATTCCTATAGCACTCTACAGAATTTTCTCAAATAATCAGTCCCAGCCTCTTTTATCTCTCCCTGGATTCAAGAAAAGTAGCAAGTGATAATTCAGCCACAGACCATCAGACAAAGATCTGATTTTTCTCAGTTGGTTCGGTTCCCACCTACCAAAGGTCTGTTGATATATGTCCTTATGGACATATCTGAACTAGGGCCATAATTTATAGCCCCTTTCAGTTATAAACTAAAATGCCTTCAGTAAACTACCCCACAAGTGGCTGAGTTAAAAATTACCTCAGAATGTCTTGAAAGTTACTTTAATACAAGACCTATTAAATGAAATAGTTAAGGATTCATGCCTGGATTGTCCTTTAATAGTTTCATTATTTCCTCATATTTATGGGGACCACAGTTACAGTGAGGGCTGACAGCTCTGGAGTTTTAACAGACTACCACTCAAGTCCTGAAGAAAATGAGGACCTCAGAGTGTTTTCCCCGGTCTCAGAGTGAATTATGAATTGGCTGACCTACACTAGTACAGCCTCCAACTTAAAAAAAAAAAAATTAAAGAGGCAGTAGAACTTGGGAATAAATCAGCCATCCCCTGAGGGCACAGGACAGAGATGAAAACTCACTGACTTCTTTGAGTTCTCCCAGTGTGACAAGTAGGACAAGAAAGCTACAAAGAAGAAAGGCTCTACGAGGTAATACGAATGTCTGCTCCGAATTTTAGTCTGTCACATCACAAAGCAAAACTGAGATTTGAGAGTGAGCTAGTGTGATTTTTGTCATCTAAAAGGTTCCGCATTGCCAAGTGAGCTCTGTAGAGCAATTGCTTTTAACCAGGGTGTGTATCAGAGTCACCTTTAGATGTTTTTTAAAAAGCCATTTCCTGTCTCTGTATGGCTGAAGGGTCAGCAGGTCTGAAGTGAAATCTGTGTAATTTTTCAGAGCTCCTTAAAGGATTGAGAAACACTGGTTATGAGGCTGCTTAATTTCCAGGAAGATAGTCTCAACCTTTAATGTGCTTGAGAGTCATTCCGCCATCACACTCAAACCCCAGATCCTGTTAAAATGCAGATTCTGGCTCAGTGAATCTGGGATGAGACTGAAAGTCTACATTTCTAACAGGCACCCTTGTGACACATGTGCTGCTGATGTGGGAGCCTCACTCTGTGTGATAAGCCAACAGGCTTTATACCCCAACTTCAAAAGATATAAAAACATAACAAAAAAAAAGGCTCCCTTCAGGAAAATGGGCACAGGGCAGAGTCTGGGAGCCTGGTGTTATTTCATGTGTGGTTTGTGGACCAGCTATCAAAACATCACCTGAGATATTTATTAAAAATAAAGATACCAGGGCCTCACCCTAAACAGATCCAGTCAGAATCAGTTACACAAGCTCCCTGGGTAATTATTTCATACCTAGCAAAAGTTGGGAACCACAAAAAGCTAAAGAATCATTAGCAATAGATAAATAAAAGAATTATGAGTTCCATGATCATCCAATGATGAATTATATATTTAAACTCATTATTAATTTAACATATTTTCAGCCTTTTCTATTTCCTAGTTAAAATTGTGAGATGTAAGAGTTTGAAAACAATATAATCACTTCAATACATGCTTATTTAAAGAACACAAAAGAACAAATAAATTGTAATTTAGGATTTGACAAAAGAATTGAGATTTGCCTCAGCACAGTAGTTAAATATCTACTGAATCACACGTGGTAATTACTATTGTTGGTTATATGCATATAAACCTCCCTTTTTCTCAAAGAATTTTCAGTTTTAAGTTCCCAGATATGCTTATGTTCACATTCTGAACAGTGAGTAACTTCAATTTATAGTTATTTGGTTATACTAAATCCCATCCTTTAAAGTCAAAATCCTTCACAAAATTTCAGTTAGACGAGAGGAATAAGTTCAGACATCTATTGGACAACATGGTGACACAATACATAATTAATCACACTGTGTTGTATTATAACAGAGGGAATGGACTGAAAAAGTTGGCAAAAGTATTGTCTGTTCCTTTAAAACATCCTCCCCTCCTTTTTGAGAATGAAAACCTACATACCTGCCTCAGGCCAATGGTTGGGAGGAGCATGTTAAATCTTTTGTTTTTTGCCATTATAGGAGATAGCCTAGCCATCCCAGGCCGGTGCCAGCCCCACAAGTGGGTTGAAGAGGGGCTTTGTCTTTGGCAAACATGGGACAATTAGAATCATTAACACAACAGCCTAGAACTGAGGGCTCTCCCTTTAAGTTCTGTATTTCTGCTTATGTTCAGGAAATTTGGATTTTGAGATGAGAAGGTCTACCATTTTTCCTACTTTGCTGGCAAAGTAATAAACTCTTTCCTTCTCCTCAAACCATTTGTTCTCATTCTTCTTTATGTGGCCTTGAGGACAAGTGCCAAGCTTTCGGTAACAGTATACTTGAAAACTATTAAGAGAGTAGATTTTAAGCGTTCTCACCACAAAAAAATATGAGGTAATACATATGTTAATTAGCTCAATTTAACCATTCTGCAATGTATACATATTTCAAAATATCATGTTGTCCACCATACATACATGCAACTTTTGTCAATTAAAATAATTAATTAATTTATTAAAATCGCAATTCTAAATTGTATTTAAATTGAGCACATTATCCAAATTCTTTGTTCACCAATTTTTGAATTTTTCATGTTTTGAAAACTCCACACATTCAACAGATACATATAAAAGTTACATATAAATAGTAATGATGAGGATCTGAGTGAAAACATACTTTAAGATCCTTGTATGATTCTGGAGGAAAATAAAATATTAATTAACTTTAGGCTTTTATAAATATGCATCTTAAAATAGCTACAGTAATCACTAAAAGAATAAGATGGAGTATATTCTTTCCAATAAATAGAGGTAAAAAATAAGAGGACTCAAACAACCAAACCATGACAAGAAAGAAGAGGTGAAAAAGAAATAGAATGTATCACACATAAAGAAGAACTTGATTAAATCAAACAGAACTTCTTATCAAACACCCGTTTTTTAAAATATCACCATTACTTGTTTGAGCAAAAACCAATTTTTAAACTAAAATCAAAGAAGATTTTCAGAGAGCATATTTCTTCAGGGAAAGAACAAAATGAAAAAAATTACATGGAAGAAAAACAATTATAGAAGTGTATAATTATATATGACAGGGTTAATCCACAAAAAAGCATATTAGAATCAGTTTCTACTGGTTACTGAAACCAAAAGAGAATCATTTTTCTTTCAAGATCTTAATGTTTCCAGGAAAATTATTTTTTCTGAATTTTCGGATGATCACTATTTTTTTTTTTTTACTTTACCTTGAATGTATAGAATTCAATTGCTATTCAAGACATCTTGAATGTATAGAATTCAATCGCTATCTTGACATCTGGCCAAAGATATGGCCCAAAGGCCATAAATTCTATAGGCAATATAATTCTGAAAAAAAGAAAAATCTAACACATCCCAGGATTAAAAATAGCACAGATCTCTCTGATTCTGTTTTATTTCAAATAGCCCTTAAGGGTGATAATGCATAATTTGACCTAAAGAATGTTTCTCAGCCTCCCCCGACTCCCAATCAGATACTTGAATAAGAATTTCAGGGACCAAAGGAGTCTCTTCTCTGGCACTTATTTTCAGAGGCTGGCCTTTCTGTTCCACTGTGGACAAGAAAGAGGCTGAAAATTAAAAAAGCATGACTATTTCTATACACTCTAGGTTAAAAACTCGTTATCTTTTCCAAATCAGAAAGAAGGAGATTTACAATTTCTTCTAAGGAAAGCAAAAAAAAAAGATTTCCCTCCTAGCCTGTAACAATAGCAACTGTGCTGTTTGAAATTTGCAAATAACAATGCATGTGCCATGCCTGTGATTCTTAAATTTGTGTTGGTGGGGGGACTTTATGCGATGTCTATTCATCATGCAGCTTTCTGATCCCCAACTCCAGAATCTCTGATGAGGGGAGAGCAGGCAGAGAAAGGGAGAAGGGAAGCCATGACGTTGAGCCTTTGAAGACACCTGGGTGATTCGATGCCTGTCATGCAATGTGCCCATCAGTAGCCTCAGTGTCACCTGGATCTTGTTAGAAATGCAGACTGTCAGGCTCTATCCCAGACCTTCTGAATCAGAATCTGGATGTTATCAAGATTCTCAGATGATTCATACGTGTGCTGAAGACTGAGAAGCAATCCACTAAAGCACCTCTCAATGAGTTCCTGCTGTAGTTTAGATACGAATGAGAATTTCTAAGGTCTTATGACTCTCAGACATTAATTTCTTGGTAGAATAAATAATCTTAAACTGAAATTTCACGCATTTTAAAACAGAATTGAAACCACTTTTTTAAAACCGTAAATGACATAAGAATAGTGTCCTGACTCTAGTTAAGTTGTGAGTTAAGGGCTTTTAACAGTGAAAGGTTTGGCTGTGAATGGAGACTTAGAAAATAGAATATGAAAGAGACAGAATTAGTTTATTTCTCTCTCAAGTAGCGGCTGTCCACATGTGGGCAGATCAGAGCTGGTGGTTGGGCTTCACACTGCCAGCAGGAACCCTGGCTCTTCTCTTTCTGCCTCACAAGGTTAGTTACTGTGTCTTTAACTATCAAGTCCAAGTTCGGCCAGTAGGCAGAAGGAAAGGATTCAAGACAAAGGGGCATCCCCTCCTCTTAAAGTGTGTTTCTGGAAAACTCATACAACGGTTTGGATTTCATATCAGTGGCCAGAGCTTCGACACACGCCCACAGTCTACCCACAAGGAATGTCAGGAAATATAAGCTTCTTGCTGGACACACTGACAATCACCTCCTCCACCCCCACCAACATGTCAGAGTTCTGTCAAGTAAGGAGAAGAGAGACAATGGATACTGGGATGGACAACTGGCAGTCTCTGACACAGGCTCACTTGAGAGTCCAAGCAGGTCTACAGGTGACTTCGGATTCAAACCATCTGATGTGTAAAACAACCTACATTTACAAGTGACCTGCCTTTACTGTTTGAGGAGACATTGTGAAATGTAACGGAAGAAACTGTGAGGTGCAGCACAGAAAAAAGCAAGAAAATGTGTAGTGGACCTTTACTCCAATAGGGCCACCGAGTAACTCAGCTCCTGGGGGCACCTTTCACCTTGTGGCACTTTCTGGAAATCCGCAGAGCACAGCTTGCATGCTTGGCAGTGGGCCTAACCCAAAGACCTATTAGCTCATCTGTGCAAAGTGCATCCCTAACATGAGGACGTTTTGTTTTTTGTGGGTTTTTTCCTTTTCAGTTTTTACCAATAGTGTTTAAAATTCCCCAATTAGCAATTCAAGCATCCTCTTTTTAAAATATTCATAACTGCAGAATGGTTATGGGCCATCAGTCATTCACTAGTGCGAATGGTTTAATTACATTAATTTTCTAATGGCTGACAAAGATCAGCTACTTTGTGAAAAGGAGGCTATAGTTTGGAGCCAGGGGAGGTCAGTAAATCACTTTAGAGGACGAAACCTTTGCTCTGCCCTCTCCATTGAAATGCTGCAAAGGCATAGCCTAAAGTCATTAGAGGCCAGAAGGAAAGGGGCATAAAGATAGTAGAGAGGAATATAAAAAAGAAAGGTAGATTTATGAAAATTAAAACTTAAACTATTTCAAACATTTGTCTAGAATCTTCAGAGTACCAGGAACCAGTATGAAAAAAATTCCCCTTCTCTCTTCAGCACCACATTACTCCCTGTACCAAGAACATCACAAAATATGCTCAGATTAGTTTTATAAGTATGTAGTTTGGGTTCATCGTGGGTTCAATATATTCTGCTACCACGTGTTATATTGTGTTTGATAGAAAATACATAGTGTTCCAAACAACTGAAGAAAAAATAAAATTTTGCTTCATAGTCTCCACTTTAGTTAGGGATTGACTATATCCAACAGATTTCTAAACCAGGATATGTTATTACTGTTGTTCTTTTCATTGTTGTTAAGAAGTTCTTTCACTTACACAATTGTAGAATAGCTGTAAAACAGAAAAAAGAGAAAGCAGTTCTGCATGAATCAGAACCCAGCAGCTCAACCTCCAGCTCTCTCCACCAAAGACAGATCTTCTGATTCACCATTTTGGACCAAGAGAGACCCAGGTCTAAAAGTAATACTAGAGCTTACATTTCCTTAGGAAGAAATATAACTACTACCTCTCACCCCTGCAATGACTGCAAGCACATATGACAGGATCAAGGGCATGTCAGTGAGGCTGTTGGTGCTCAGTGTTATTTAAGACTCAACTACTAACACTACAGATCAGATGAAATTTTACATTTGCAAAGAATTTTCACATTCATGAATCTTGTACAGTACATCAACTTGAAGAGAGTGCAGATATTATTTTGTTCATTTTGCTGAGAAGGAAATTAAAGTTCAGATAATTTAAGTGACTTTAAAAAGTTGACAATGCCAGAAAGTGACAGAGGTAGAGCAAAGTTTCAGATCTTCTGACTTCTCAACTTTGGCTGCACTTTGTAATCACCAGGGAAACTTGAAAGAAAGAAATGCCAAGGATTTGTGGAGAATGACAATGATGGCGACCTGATTTTTAAATATCCAGAGCCACTCTACCTTCTTCCAAATAAATTTAACAGAATGATTAGCTGGATAAATGCAAACATCTACAGGCAACAGCTACAACAAAACTATGAATATATAAGCAACTCAAAATATGAGCAAGAAAATGAGTAAAACCAGCAGCAGAAAATAGATACGTGTTATCCACACTGTGCAAGAGGAGACAAAGCAGCTCCTTATGGCTCTGAGAACCGAAGAGCCCCCAAAGCGCCAGCAAACACTTACTGAAAAGTGCAATCCAATCTGGAAGCAGCTGCAGAAGCTAGGTTGGCTTTTACTAGCACATATGACTGTGTGGGGCAGAGACCACTGCAGGTTAGATGTGGTATGCGGAGCCCTGTGGATTTTCAAAATGAAAAAAGGGAAGCTCTTTCCCAAAACAAGATCCCACCCAGAGGAGAATACCAGTTAAGCAGAACAAGTACAACAAAGCAAAGGAAAAAGAAAATCCAGATGAAGGTAGGGGAGGGGTGCAGAGTAGTCAGATCTCACTAACCACTTATGCTATTATTATTATTATTATTGCTGTTATTCATTTCATGAAAACAACATCAAAAATAGTGCTAAAGCACTGAATCTACAAAAGCTATCCTGGACCACCTTTCATGTCTAAAACATAGGGAAACAGTTCTTTTGAAAATCAGCAAAAGAAAAGGACTGTGGTTGAACTCCATGGAAAGTTATTTTCAAAACATAAATAAGGAGCAGAATATAAGAAGCTCTCCAAAAATATATGTCCACAAAACTCTACCCTGTTATTTGAAAAGAAGTGAAAATATTTATAAGAAAGTGACAGAAACTATGAAATAACAACATAGAAGAGAATTAAAAACATGCAGGAATGAGGTGGTTAGAAAACAAAAAGTATCAAACGATAGGGGACAAAACTCAGGAAAGAACATAAATAAAAGAAAAAATCATTTTAGAATGCTTATAGAAGATAAGCAAAAAGGACTTGACATAGTGTTATCAGAGTCCCCAGAGAAAACCAAAGCAAAAGAAGAGAACAAATACTAAAGACTATCAAGAAAACTTTCTTGAGAGTTTGTTTGGAGGTTCTAGCAGGGGAGCGCAGCTACTCGTATACCCTTGATTGAAGACTGGTCCTCCTCTAGCAGGGAAGGTCGTCCTATTCGACTGAGCGCGCAGCTTTGGGAGGGATGCACGTGGAGCAGTGAGGGAGGAAGGAACACCCGCCTAGCCAGCCAGATCAGCTGAATCAACCCTGGAGATCAATGGGGTGACAGATGTCACAGCCAGATCGCCCTCACAATTTACTATTGAAAAACTCTTGGGTCAAGGAGGAAATTAAGGGGTAAATCAAGAGTTTCTTTGAACTAAATGATAATGGAGACACAAGTTACCAAAACCTGTGGGATACAGCAAAAGCATACCTAAGAGGAAAACTAATAGCAATAAACACTCACATCTGGAAAACAGAAAGCTTAGATATTGACAACCTAATGAATAGACTCAAGGAATTGGAAGAAGAAGGGCAAACCAATCCTAATCCTAACAGAAGAAAAGAAATAACTAAGATCAAAGCAGAACTAAGGGAAATTGAGAACAAAATAATTATACAGAAGATCAACAAAACCAGAAGCTGGTTTTTCAAAAAGATAAACAAAATCAATAGCCCTCTGGCTAAATTGACAAGAACTCAAAGGGAAAGGTCTCTAATAAACTCAATTAAAAATGAAAAAGGAGAGGTCACAACAGACATGGAAATACAAAACATTATTTTTGATTACTATAAAAACTATATGCTCAAAAACTACATAACAAGGAGGAAATGGACATATTCCTAGAAACATACAACCTTCCTCAGTTCACCCAGGAGGTAACAGAATTTCTAAACAGACCAATCTCAAGCTCAGAAATTGGAGCAGTAATTAATAACCTCCCAAAATGGAAAAGTCCCAGACCAGATGGCTACACCTCAGACTTTTACCAAACATACAAAGAAGAACTCATACCTATACTACAGAAATCATTCCACAACATTGAGAAGGATGGTATCCTTCTGAATTCATTCTACAAAGTGAAATCACCTTAATACCAAAACCAGGAAAGGATGCAACAAAAAAAGAAAATTACAGAACAATATGCCTCATGAATATAGATGCAAAAATCCTCAACAAAATTTTAGCAAATAGAATTCAGCAACACATCAAAAAAATAATTCATCACAACCAGGTGGGCTTTATTCCAGGGATGAAAGTCTGGTTCAACATATGCAAATCTGGCCGGGCGCCGTGGCTCACGCCTGTAATCCTAGCACTCTGAGAGGCCGAGGCAGGCAGATTGCTCAAGGTCGGGAGTTCAAGACCAGCCTGAGCAAGAGCAAGACCCATCTCTAAATAGAAAGAAATTAATTGGCCAACTAAAAATATATATAGAAAAAATTAGCCAGGCATGGTGGCTCATACCTGTAGTCTTAGCTACTTGTGAGGCTGAGGCAAGAAGGATCACTTGAGCCCAGAAGTTTGAGGTTGCTGTGAGTTAGGCTGACGCTACGGCACTCTAGCCCAGGCAACAAAGTGAGACCCTGTCTCAAAAAAAATATGCAAATCTATAAATACAATTCACCTCATAAATAAAAGCAAGAACAAAGACCATATGATTCTCTCAATAGATGCAGAAAAAGCATTTGACAAAGTCCAACACACCTTTATGATAAAAACTCTTAACAAAATAGGCATAGGTGGCTCATACCTTAAAATTATCA
>CAUYRT010076593.1:0-15477 GCA_963574885.1 Lepilemur ruficaudatus
TTAATTTCTTTCTTTATATTTATAGTAGAGACGGGGTCTCACTCTTGCTCAGGCTGGTTTCGAACTCCTGACCTCGAGCGATCCGCCCGCCTCGGCCTCCCAGAGTGCTAGGATTACAGGCGTGAGCCACCGCGCCCGGCCGGTTTTCTCTCTTCTTGGTCACAGTGGCTGTGTTGGGAAATGGGCCTGGTCTGTGCCCAGAGGGGCAGTGCCCTTCTTTCAGGCCTAAAATCCTCACCTCTGGTTTGAGGAACAGGTGAAATAGGAATCTGCTTACCTAGACATAAGGTATTAATTTCCACTAATGTGTGATAGAGAAGGTAGAAATATGCAAGCAGAAAAAACACTCCCCCCCGGCCCCTGATCTATCTATCTAGGAGTCACAAACCTAATTCTCTGCTGCGCCTGGGCCCAGGACACTGATCTGAGGCCTCTATCCCATGGACACAGTATTCGGCAGCAAGACTTACTGGACTTGGCCTAAAAGGCCTGAGAAAGCAATGGTAATAAAAGGATGTATTCCACTGCTCAGTTAGAACAAAGGCAATACTGTATTCTAAACTCAGCACAAGCCTTCACTCTTTCTAGCCCAGCAATCCCTCAGTGTGGGGTTAGTTTGCCAGGTCTCCAGAACTCTTGGAGGAGAACCGAAATCTATTCTTTATTGACACTAACCCACTAACACCTCTTTTTCTGCAGGTGCCTACCATGCAGATTCAGAACAGATGTTCAAAGCTCCTGCAGCCTCTGGTGACATCCACCTCCTTTCAGAGAAGGAGCCCCTGGGTCAGGGATCAGCGAACTCTTTCTGTAAAGAGCCAGGCAGTAAATATTTAGCTTTTGTGGGCTGCATAGTTCTGCCACATAATCTTCTTTTTAAAATTTTCTTATAAGTTGACAATTTACAATTGTATATTGTGATGTTAGGATAGCATAAAGTGATGTTAGGATCTATGCATACAATGTGGAATAATTAAAACAAGCTAATTAACATATTTATTACTTCAAATACTTATTTTTTATGGTGAGAACATTTGAAATTTACACTCAGCGATTTTGAAACGTATAATATACTTCTCTCTTTTTTTTGACAAACCTCTAAAAATGTAAAAACCATTCTTAGTTTGTGGGCTGTACAAAAACATCCTAGCATGGGCCATAATTTGTTGACCCCTACTCTAGACTGTAAAGGCCCCTCTATTCAGAGTCTATTTCCCAAAATTCTGACCCTCTTGGGCCTGCCTAGAGACCCTCTTTCCTCTTCCCACAGGGCTGACATTTCAGAGGCAGCTCCCCACTAAGGAGCCACTGAGGAATGTGAAGGAAGAATCCTGAGGTTATTTGTATTGGAGCTGAGAGACTAGCTAATGTCCCTCACATAAAGCACTTCAAAAAAAGCATCTGTGGAATTTAGCTTATTGCATTACCATTCTGGAGTGCAGAATAAACCATAAACCATCTTCATCTTTCTATTTCTGCTTACTAATACTATCCCATGCCTCTACAGACCCTTTTTTCCTGCTCCCAGGTTCCAAATCCACACTTGAATTGGCTCAGGACCCAGCTCTGTGCCCCTCTACCTCTGTATGTGGTATGATTGCAGACAGCGAGGGAACTATCCACAGAGAGGATCTGGACACGGTAAGTATGGATGAAAGGCATGAGGGTAGGGGTGAGTTCATTCTGAGCAAAGACTGAGGGCTGACTGTGAATCTAGGCCCTGTCATAAATAATTATAGGCTTGGTAAACAGGGAGGCAAACTAAGAACGATGTACGAATCGTTATGAATCTTTGGAGTTACACCTCCCCATACACCATGAGCTAGAAGGGAACAAATGACTTAATGTCAAAGAGTAATATTTATGCTATACAGTTATTATTTATTATCTACTGTTACCCACCATGCTAGATATTTGTCATAAGTGCATTTCTAATCTTCACAATAACCATGCGAAGTAGATATTATTATTCCTATTTAGCAGTTGAGGAAACTGAGTCTTGCAGAGATAAACTTTATCCAAGATCACAGAGCTAGGAAGTAGGAGAGTTGGGCTTAGAACTTTTGTCTGACTCATTCCAAAGCCTTTGCTCTTCTGACTCTAATACACTGTTAATATCCTTGGTGGAGAAGAACAATAAGCAAAAGCCTTAACTTGGGTCCTGTTTAAGGAACAATCTGTTGGTATGCACTGTTCCATAGTCTGAATATTAGTGAATGACAAGGTACTTGTCACAAGCATGACAGTATCATGTGGCAGTGATTCAGGTCAATTCCATACAGCTATATTCATACTTAAGCTGGGGTATTATTTGAGCGAACACTTATTTATTCTTTACAAGAATAAAACAAGATTTTAATGTTATATCTTTGCCTAGAGGCAAATAAGTCTGTTTTCAACAGTGGTATGTGTATATCTTCGTCTAACCTATGTTATTTTATAAACAATTTGGCTGAATTGAATTAGTTCCCCTTCCTTCCCAGGCCCCAGATTATTAGTTGGTAATCAAATATCCATTTTTCTTTTCTCTTTCAAATTAACAGGATCCTGATATTCAGCTGGGTACAATGCTGCCCAGTAGGAATTCTCTGTTTCCACCTCTCCTGCAAGTAGGAGTGGCCATTTGACTAAGTTATGGTGGAACTGTTGTGTGGGATTTCTGGGTAGTATTTTTTTTTTTTTTAGATAGAGTCTCACTCTGTTGCCCCAGCTAGAGTGCCGTGGCGTCAGCCTAGCTCACAGCAACCTCAAACTCCTGGGCTCAAGTAATCCTTCTGTTTTAGTCTCCCAAGTAGCTGGGACTACAGGCATGCGCCACCCTGCCCAGCTAATTGTTTTCTATTTTTGGTAGAGATGGGGTCTCACTCTTGTTCAGGCTGGTCTCGAATGCCTGAGCTCAAATGATCTGCCTGCCTCAGCCTCCCAGAATGCTAGGATTACAGGTGTGAGCCACCGCACCCGGCCATGGGTAGTATTTTTATGATGAACAGGGTGCATCCTTCTTCCTCCATTCCTCCATCCTGCAGCTAGGAAGCAGGTGTGATGACTAAGAGCTATATTAATAGCAAGCCATTCTGGACCACAAAGATGACCTAGGGATAGCAGAGCAAAACACTGGAAGGGGCCTGGGTCTCTAATAACTGTGGAGCTGCCATACCAGCCCAAGACTGCCTACCTCTGGATTTTTGTTGTTGTTGGGAGAGAACCAAACTTTCGTCTTAAATTTAAGTCACCAACTTTGGGTTTCTGTGACTCACAATTCTATTTTATACATCCTACCACATCCCAATAATACCAAGTCTTATTGATTCTATTCACCTTTCTCCGTTCCTATCACTACTAAAGACCAGCCTGTACTTATCACTTGTCTGAATTCCCACATCAACCTCCTTCCCTAAAGTCATCCTTTGAAAATGAAGTTTATTTATACCACCCTCTTGCTTAAGAACCCTTCAAAGCTTTTCCATAAAATCCAAACTCCTTAAAGGTATATTTTGCCCTCCATAACTTACCTCTTGAGTCTCATCTTTTGCCCTGCAGTTATACCATCACCTCTGTACTGAACAGAACACTGACCCTCCATTTGTCTGGCTAACTCCTAATCATCCTTTAGGTTTTCAGCTGAAATATTACAAGTTCAATGGCTCTTCCCAGACTACATTATGTGCCCTGGTTGTATGCTTCCAAAGCACCTTGCACTTCTCTGTATTGTGTTTTACAGTTGTTTATTCCATGTCTAATACTAGACAGCAAACTTCATGGACTAGAACTCTGTTATCATTATTTACTGTTATATACTCAGCAGTTAGCAGTGTCTGGCATACACAATAGGTTGGTATTTTTGAATGAATGAATGAAATTTTTAAGATGGCAGCCAGGCAATATGTAGCAAAATTTGAAATAAATATACTCTTTAGTTTCTTTCTGTGAAATAAATAAATTTGAGAGAAATAACATTATAAAAGCACACAAACTTTTATATATATACACAGCTATTCATTGAAGCACTATTTCTAAAAACAAAGAAATTTTTAAATATTCTAAATGTCCCCTCATTAAGATTTTGGTTAAGTAAATTATGATGCAATTCATGCAATGAAATATTCTACAAAAGATTAAAAAATGTCGGGTTAGAATAATTGCCAGGATGAAACTATGTTCATGATATAGGGTTCTTTTTTTTAATAAAGCAATTTACAAAGTACAACTCATGGTATGTTCCAAATTTTATTTAAAACACAGACACATTTTATTCATTTTGTTTATCTGTGATTTCTGAGTTTTCTGGCAGTAAATGGGCTGATAGATGCTTTTGGGCTATCTGGGATGCTCACAGCCTTGAAAGCCTGGGCCTCGTGGGCTACATTAGTACAGACTACCCATTCATAGCCTCAAAGAGGACAGATACCTTTATTGGGACAAGTATTTATTGAGTGCTTACTGAATACCCATTACCCTATTTCAAGGAAGAAGCAAAAGCTACAGGCATGCCCTAAGGCAAATTATAAATTCATTGAGAAAGATACATGTTATTTTTAAAGAGTCAAGTAATATTCAAAATTCTAATGTTCTTTCTATTAGCTTGAGAAAATTATGGAAATAAAAACAATTAAGATGAGAATATTGAAACTTGTGCCTGCTCCTTTCATGACAAATTAGTAAAATAACAGTCACACCTGAAGAGAGGAGAGTTTCCTGTCTTTGTTTTCCTTGAATTAGCACATCAGTTCACAGGTGAACATAAACCTGATACTTACCTTCCTAGAAGAGTTAAGAGTACAAGAATTGCATAAAGCACCAAGGACTATAAAGCCATGAAGTGTGTTATAACTATTTATATACATTTTCTCTTTCCTCCTTGGTTGCATGCTAAGTTGTTCATCTTCATAGTCACTTAACTTAGCCTAAAGCCTGGCACATGGTAGATGCTTAAAATGCTTACTGAACTGAACTAAGGAGGAACTGAATCTTCACCAAATTAAATTGGAAAAATTTCTTTCTCCAGAGCAGAATCTGATTCATTAGAGCTGTGGACACATTTACACACACTTACTTCTAGTCCTCCTTGTGGGGGTGAGGAGTGCTGAAGAGGATAAGGGAACACAGTGGCTGGCTTTTGGGAAATGCCAGGGAGGTATCCCAGGAACAACTCTCCCAGGGCTCCCTTCACAGCCAGCACTGCGCTCCCTGCTCCCACCGCAGCAGGAGAACCAGAACAGCATGTTCCAGCCGGAATGACAGACATCCCTCCCTCCCTCCCTCTGTCTCCCCATCACCCCCCTTAACCTCACCAGTCTTCAACCCTGTCCTGTTAGCTGCTTCCAATGGGGGCTGCTGAGCAGCTAGGAAAGAATGTAGGATGTGTCTCAGAAAGGCCAGCACTAGCTGAGAAACAATTTGTTGTTTCCTAAAAAGGGTTGTCTATAAAGTTACATAAGACCCAGCTCTCCGCCATGGGAGCATTTCCAACTCTATCTGGAGAAACTCCTCGGGTTATTGAGTTTCAGGAAAAGGGCCTGGAATTTCCTGCTTGGCCAACCTACCTCTGGGTAGAGGTAGGACGGTTACAGCAGAGGAAGCAGTAACTCTATGCTCCCACTGCCGGCTGCGGCCCCACTGAGTTCACCCCAGGACAGCAAATATCATGATCCATTAATAGTCAAAATCTCACAATAAGGATGAGCCCTGTTGCCAAAAACACAGCCCATCTGGCATCAAGCCTTAGTGGCTCCACCCAGAGGAGGCAGGATCTGGGGAATCTAAGAGCCCAACCCAAAAGCACAGCAACAGGGGGTTCTGGAAGTGTTTCCTTCTCTGCTTTAGGCAAATGTAGGAAAGAATTTGTTTGTGGCTCTGAGAACCTTAAATGTGAAAGTCTTGCCCAAGGACTAAATGACTTAGTCCATAAATATTAACTGAGCACCTACAAAGTGCCAGACACTGTAACATGTGAACAAAACAGACCTGATGCCTGCCTTCATGGAGCTTATGGTTCACCTGGGGAGACTAAACAAATAAATAGCTATGACCTATACAAAGGCCCACTATGGAATGTGCTGCATTCAGAGGAAAGACAGCTAAGTCACAAAAGCCAATTAGCATTTTCATTAGTCAGGGTGCAGTTGATACTGTATTGGCAACGAAAATGCTCCGTGCTTGAACTAAAAACTCTGGCCCTTGAAGAGTCACTAAAATCCATCAATAATCTGCTTTTAGTTGAGCTCCACTTTTATTTCCATTCACTTTGCGGGAGTTCAGTGCCTGTTTTATAGCACATATTTTTATTTAAGGCATAGGAATTCACTTCAGCTAACAAATTACTGTCTATTACAATGAAGAAATAGAACCTTGATTTGTTCTTTCCAGCTTTAGGCCATTTATTTTTGTTTCTTTCTGGTCAATATAGAGAACTAAGAAAAGGTAGGTATACAACTTTACTCTTTTTTGGTTTTTTTTTTTTTCAGACAGAGTCTCACTCTGTTGCCCTGGCTAGGGTACAGTGGCGTGATCATAGATACTGCAACCTCAAACTCTGGGGCTTAAGCAATCCTCCTGCCTCCACCTCCTGAGTGGCTGGGACTACAAGCATGCACCATATGCTTGGCTAACTTTTTCTATTTTTTGTAGAGATGGGTCTAACTCTTGCTCAGGCTGGTCTTGAACTCCTGACCTCAAGTGATCCCTCAGCCTCAGCCTCCTAGAGTGCTAGGATTATAGGTGTGAGTCAACAACTCTACTCTTAAGGACTAAATTCTGCAGAACTGGGCAAGTTATTTGATTCATTTTAAAATGGGGATAATACATCTCCTACAGGGTGGCGGTAGGAGTTACAGAGAAGATAAATAAGACATCTAGGACAGTGACTGGTGTTTAGGGAGGGCTCAGTAAATGACAACTATAATAAATGTGAATCAGGAATCTCCTCTTTTCTTGAACCCAAATCTCTTCTATTGCCTTTTTGGGACTGTGCTAATGTTCAACTTACCAATTTACAAGAGGGAACCATGTCACATTCATAGCCAGTATTTTCTTTTCACTAGGCATACTACATCAAATTCTTTAACTTTTCTTCATGGCTGTGTTCCATGTCCCCTACAAGTTGTAAAGTAAAGCGGCTCTGTCCCAGGAAACATTTCAAGGGAATACATAGAAAGAAGGTCAGAGTGAATTTGCAAGTTATTTGTGAATCAAGAATTTACCACCCAATGAACACAGGCATAGTCTACTTGAATTGCTCACTGTCACCAGAACATAGTAAAAGCAAGTCCTCCACATAAACTCATGGGCTGAGAAGATTCTCCCTAAACAATCTAATTATTTCCAGTCATGTACACCATGTGACTCCTGCCCACCCCAAGTCCCACAGCTTCTGCGTTAGAAAAGTCTCTCTGGTCCATCCTCTCTTCTAATTCCTACAATCAGAGCCTAGAGTCGAGACCTCTTTTTCAAGGGCTGTTAATTCAGTCTTTGGGCAGATACCTGTGGGCCAGGAATTGAGATTATTGCTAGCAATACAGTAGTAACAAAACAGACATTATCCCTGCCCTCATGGAGTTTACAATCTAGTGCAGGAAGGCAGACACACAATCACAAAAATAAAAATACAATTATAAACTGTGGCAAATGCCATGAATAAAGAATACAGGGTATTAAGAGGACCTGCTTAAGATTGCGCAGGTCAGAGAAGGCCTCTCTGGCAAAATGATGCTTAAGAAGGGGCTTGAAAGGTGAGTTGAAAAAAAATTAAACAGGTAAAGAGCAGGGAACAACATTCCAGGCAGAGGGGGCGACGGCAAGTGTGAAAGTCCCTGACACAATAAGTTGGTTGGTATCTTAGAGAAACTGAAAGAAAGCCAGTGTGGCTGAAACTGTCCTTCATATTTGATAACCTGGAGGCCATTTGGTGATCCTGACATCAACAATTTCAGGGGTGTGGTAAGAAATAAAGTTAGACAGGAGAGGGTTCAAGAGTGAATGGAAAATTAAGCGGAGGCTGCATGGGTGGCCAATGAAGGCTGGCTGTCGAAGACAGTAGAGAAATGGGACAGAACCCAGCAGGTGATGTGGGGTCAGGAAATTCATCTTTAAATGAATATTTATTTTGTCAAATTAATATATGCACAAGGTTACAAAGTCAAATAGCACTATAAGGTTTATGATGAAAAATAGCAATGCCCAGCTCTACCCTTTTCCAATTCCGTGCCACTCTCTGAGGAACACTACTTCCAAGTCCTTTTTAGCTGTTTAACTGGCATTTATGTCCATGTTTCTTTTTTTCTTTTTCTTTTTTTTTTTTTGAGACAGAGTCTCCCTATCTTGCCCGGCTAGAGTGAGTGTCGTGGCGTCAGCCTAGCTCACAGCAACCTCAAATTCCTGGGCTCAAGCAATCCTTCTGCCTCAGCCTCCCAAGTAGCTGGGACCACAGGCATGCGCCACCATGCCCGGCTAATTTTTTGTATATTTTTAGTTGGCCAATTAATTTCTTTCTATTTTTAGTAGAGACGGGGTCTCGCTCTTGCTCAGTCTGGTTTAGAACCCCTGACCTTGAGCTATCCGCCCGCCTCGGCCTCCCAGAGTGCTAGGATTACAGGCATGAGCCACCGTGCCCGGCCTATGTCCATGTTTCTAAATGATATACTTATTTAATTATTTCTTGATTTTAAACATTATCTTTTGACTTTCTAATATGGAAGGCAAAAACTTGGAATTTTTATACCCACCTTCCTGACAATTTCTGGTTAAACTAACGTCCCGTGTTTACTATGACTTGGTAGTCTGTGATCCCTTATTATTACTACATAATGTATAATATGACTTTTAACACTGACTCTCTTTTGGTTTGTTTATTTCTCTATATATTTGTCCCCAATTCTTCCCAAAGTCTTCAGCAGAACTGTAAAAATCCTTCAGAACTATAAAAATCCCTCCCAATACAAGTTTATAAATGGTCAAATATAGTTCCTTTTTTTTTTTTCTGAAAGATCTCCTTCTGGGACTTTCTGTTCTCTTGCTACATCCTGAACTAACTCCTCTTTGAGTTTGCAATACCATTATTACACTGGGCTTCTCTTTATCCTCATTCTAGGAATATATATCTCATGTCTTAAAAACGTTCCAATCCTTTAACTCAGTAACTCTACCTCTAGAATTCTATCTTAAGGGAATTATCAGATATGGACAAAGATTTTTGCATAAAGTTGTTAATCTTAGAATTTATTAGAAAAGTGAAAAACTATTTTAAAAATGTCCAACATTTGGGTTAAGTAAATTATGGCTTGTTCAACCAATGGATTTGTTATACAGCAATTAAAAATTTGGCCTCCAAGAACTGTTCAAGGATATGTTTTCATTTTATACTTGTCTTTATTTTCAAGATTCTCCACAGTGAGCGTATATTTCATCTATATTCAGAAAAATGAGATAAAATACTTTCCAGAAAATATTTTTAAATAAAATAGAGAAGATTTTTTAAGTTTCAAAGGGAAAATATATCCTTCATTTCATCTTTCCCTATAAAAAGATATATAAGTTTAAACATTTTCTAGGTTAAAGTGTGGGCAGCTAATATCATTTCCTTAGAACTATTCTTCACAATCCCTTAATCTTGAGTGAGAGATTTATAATCCTAATCTTTAAAGGAAGAAAACCCAGTGTGATATATCCCAAATCACACTCTTAGACAGTAGCACTATTTGGCTTTCAATTTTTGTGTCTGGGGCACTAGGTCTTTTTCTTAAAGAAAAAAAAAAGACTTTACATGAGAGATTAGAGTTTGGGTCTAAGAGTAGTGCTACTCAAAGTGTGGTCTGTGGACCAGCAGAATCAGCCTCACCTGGGAATTTATTAGGCACAGGTAAATACTTGGACCCCATGCCAGACTTAATGAATCAAAATTTCAGGGATGATGCAGGTGATTTTTTTTTCTTTTTTGCATCCTAAAGTTTGAGAGGCACAGGTCTAGAAGAAACTAAACAAAGAGGCAAACAGTACTCGAAGAGGAAGAGGTGCACAGCCCCTCCCTCAATGTTCAATGGATATTTTTAAAAAGTATAAACGTTAAATATTCTAAAAATGAAGACTGTTTTCATATTATAAACTAGAAAGTATGGCTAGAAAAAATGTTCTTGACTCTGGACTAGAACAGGTCGACAAACTAGCATATATCTTAGACTAAAGGGATAAAAGGAATCTATAATTCATTCCACTTCCATACAGCTCATTAAATTAATTAAGGCTAAGGCTAAGGGTTTCACGTAGGGATTTGGGGATTGTATGTATGCAGTACGGATATTGGTTACACGTCTCTTGAACCATGGTTGGCAACTAGTGGGTGGTCAATTGAAGATTACAGGATCCCAAACCCAACCATTTCTCTTCACCTCTTTCTACTTTGAAGTCATGATTCAGTAGGAGAAATACCTGTATCAGCGATTTTCAAACTGTGCTTTACAAAGCCCCCAGGGGGACTGGGAAAAGGAAATGAGGGAGACGTAGAGGAAAGGAAGGAGAGAGATATGAACAGAGTAGACTCTACTTTCCCAACTCCACGCCTTCAACTGAAACAGCTCAGCTTTTATCTTTTGTCCCTTTCCTGTAGAATATACTTGAACAAAGGCCCTCCCCCTTTAAAAAAAGTTTGAAATTCTCTATTCTCTACTACAGATTCTCACAATTCAATAAAAAGTCATAGCTTTTTTTCCTTGAGATCAATGTTCCTTGTTAGCTGTCCATCACCACCACCTGGTTTTCAGGAGGGAGCACCAAAAACACGACGAGGCAGGTGGTACCGCTTCCGGCCCTCCCTTCTCTAACCATTATCATTAGGGATGAATAAACTAATAAGGTTGCAGGTTGCTGTGTTGGATGTTAGGCAAAGAACATTACATAAATCATCATATAAATTGACATAGACTTTATGCTATCTAAGAGGTTAACTATAGCTATAAGTATAAAGTAAAGAGAATATTTTAAAGAAGTAGAATAGCTCTTGTATGACCAACTAAGAGATGTCCTTCAAAGCAGTCACCTTGAGAGATTTAATTTATTCTAGTAGTGCACCTATTCAAAATATTCCTAGAACTCCTTTTTACTACTGCAAAAAAACCACCTACCAACCCACAAAACTCAGATATAACCAATCATTGTTATTCTATTTTATTTTTTTTTTTGAGACAGAGTCTCACTCTGTTGCCCAGGCTAGAGTGCTGTGGCATCAGCCTAGCTCATAGCAACCTCAAACTCCTGGGCTCAAGGAATCCTACTGCCTCAGCCTCCCAAGTAGCTGGGACTACAGGCACATGCCACCGTGCCCAGCTAATTTTTTTCTACATATTTTTAGTTGTCCAGCTAATTTCTTTCTATTTTTAGTATAGATGGGGTCTCGCTCTTGCTCAGGCTGGTCTCGAACTCCTGTGCTCAAACAATCCACCCGCCTCGGCCTCCCAGAGTGCTAGGATTACAGGCGTGAGCCACTGTGCCCAGCCACCAATCATCGTTTTAAGCCACTAAAGTTTTGCAGTGGTTTGTTATGCAGTAATAGACAAGTGAGACAGAAATGTTTAAATCACTATGCTTTGGGAGATATTTAAAAGGAAATCATTAGCCTTACAGAAAAACTCTAGCTATCCAGAACTCTCAGAAGATTGTTTGGCTGTAACTTTAAATAAACAGAATATAGCCAACTTTAAAAAACTATGGCTGTATCTTTAAATAAACAGAACAAAACAACTTTCAAAGAACACAAAAAGAACATTTTGGAAGTGAAACAATTCCAGGATGAATGGGACCAGCAGTAGGTCCCCAGCTTTCTCCTCTGGAGTTTTTATTTTTGGGGGTCATCTAAACCCTATCTATGCTGCCTTTAGGAATACTTTGCTCTCCTTTTTTCTTTTCCCTGGGCATGAATAAAAACAACTTTCCATTTTCCCCTGAGTATACTAATTACAAGGGAGCATTTTCTTTTTTAAAAGAACTTTACAGGAAAAGAAAGGAAGCATAAAAATATAAAAACAGATAAACAAGTTAAATATAGATTTTTGGATCCTAAGGTAAGTAAGTTAAGTGTAGACTTTGGATCCTAAGATAACTAAATTCTAGCCAGAAGTTAGCTGGCCCTGTTTTTCTCTCCACCCAGTTATCACTCCATGTCCTTGTCCACAGGATCTCACACAAGAAGTCAAAAACACAACACACATTTCAGAGCTCACAGTCTCCTCTTCTTAAGGAAGATAAAAATATGTTTTATTAAATCAAGAATTCCAAGGAACAGAGGTTTTCTTTCTTAGGTATCAAAATTAATTTTAAAAAATTTTTGTTTTGGTAGAACTCTTTCTAAAATGTATTATACACTTTTATTTGGAGTATATAGGCTATAATTTAACTTTTTCTCGATGACTCACTACTGTTAACACTAATTAATACACTAGGCTAAAATATTGTTTTCAATGTCTATTAAGAACTTACATACCAAATCATCAAACCCATAAGGATTGTGTGTTAAAAGTAAATATGGTTTACTTTTGCCATTTCTATCCAACAGTAATAGAACTTAGCCTGAGCAATTAGGCAAGAAAAAGAAATAAAAGGCATCCAAATTGAAAAGGAAGAAGTAAAATTATCTCTATTCCAAGGCAACATGATCTGGTATGTACAAAATTCTAAAGATTTTACAAAAAAATCTGGTAGAGCTAGTAAGTGAATTCAGCAAAGTTTTGGGACAAAAAATCAACACATAAAATCAGTTTTCTATATCTTAAAACTGAATAATCTGAAAGGAAATTAAGAAAACAATTCCATTTATAATAATATCAAAAAGAATAAAATACTTAGGAATAAACTTAACCAAGGACGTGAAAGACTTATACACTGATAAGTACAAAACATTGCTGTAAGAAATAAAACAAACAAATGTAAGGACATCCAGTGTTCATAGATTGGAAGATTTACTTTTGTTAGAGGTGTCAGTATTACCCAAAGTGATCTAGGGATTCAATACAATTCTATAAAAACCCCAACAATGTTTTCTGCAGAAGTAGAGAAATCCATCCTAAAATTCACATGGAATCTCAAGGAATTCTGAACAGTCCCCCCGACAAAAAAAAATCTTGAAAAAGAAAAGCAAAGTTGGAGGACTTACACTTCTTGATTTTCTAAGCTTATTACAAAGCTACAGTAATCAAAATAGTATGGTACTAGCATAAAGGCAGACATATAGATCAATAGAATAGAATAGAGAGCCCAGAAATAAACCTTCAAGTATCTGGTCAAATGATTTTTGACAAGGGTGCCAACACCAATCAATGGAGAAAGAACAGTCTTAGCAACAAATGGTGCTAAGAAAACTGGATATCCACATGGAAGAAAATGAAGTTGAACCCTCATCTTACATCATATATAAAAATTAACTTAAAATGTATCAAAGACCTAAAGTTAAGAGCTAAAACTATTAAAAAAAAACTCAGAAGAAAACTTACGGCAAAGCTTTCTGTCATTTAATTTGGCAATGATTCTAGGATATGACACCAAAAACAAAGGCAATGAAAAAATTAACTAAATTGGACTTCATCATACTTAACTTTTGTGCATCAAAGAATGCTATCAACAAAGTGAAAAGGCAATCCATGGAATGGGGAAAAATATTTGCAAATCATATATTTGATGATGGATTAATGTCCAAAATATATAAAAAGCTCTTACAACTCAACAATAAAAAAACTTGATTCAAAAATGGACAAAGAACTTGAATGGATATTTGTCCAAAGAAGATACATAAATGGCCAATAAGCACAAGAAAAGATGCTCAACATCTTATCATTAGAGAAATGCAAATCAAAACCACAATGAGATACCACTTCATATCCATGGGGGTGGTAATTATTTTTAAAAAAGTGTTGGCAAGGATGTAGAAAAACTGGAAACCTCATGCATTGCTGCTAAGAATGTTAAATGGTACAGTCATTGTGGAAAACAATATGGTGGTTCCTCAAAAATATTAAACACAAAATTACCATACAATCCAGTGATTCTACTTCTAGAACTGAAAGACGGGACTCAAACATAATTGTACACTCACGTTCATAGCAGTATTAGTCACGATAGCCAAAAGATGGAAGCAACCCAAGTGACCATCAAGGGATAAACAGAATGTGGTATATACATGCCACAGAATATTATTCAGCCTTAAAAAGGAGGGACATTTTGCTACAAATGACAATGTGTATGAACCTTAAAGACATTACGCTGAGTGAAGTAAACCAGTCACAAAGGGATAAACATCTTATGATTGCACTTATATGAGGTACCCACAGGAGTCGAATTCACAGAGACAGAAAGTAGAATGGTGGTTGCTAGGGGCTAGGAGTAGGGGAAAATGAGGAGTTGCTATCTAATGGGTACAGAATTTTAGTCTGGGAAGATGAAAAAAGTTCTGGAGATGGATGGTGGTGATGATTGCACAACAGTGTGAATGTACTTAATGCCACTTGAGAATGGTTAAAATGGTAAATTCTATGTTATGTATATTTCACCACAATAAAAAAAGAGAGCAAATGTGGTACAACAGAGGTTCTGCTATGAATTATGCTTTTTGTTAGAATCCCACTCCCCTACTCCCACCTGCTCTCTGAGAGCAATGTTGACATCTAACCACCGAAAATAATGCTCTCATTTTGCACAATGGACTCATTAACAGAAATTACAATATTATATGCCAGTGTTTGAGTAAGTGTTTGTTTCTGGGTAACCTCAACACTGATCAGTCAGACCATTCTCTACAGAGCCTGCCCTTACCCTAACATGCAGTGAGCTCTTCAGTCAAGTGACTTTTAACAGGTGCACCGTTGTTGAGTATGAGTATCAGGGAGAAATGGGTGAGTTATTGTCCTAAATTTGCAGGCAAGTCCCAGAGAGAAAAATAGGACACATAAGTCTCCCCATGAACTTGCCAGATTTAGCATGTAAAAATACAGGACTCCCTGTTGTTTATCTGAAATTCAAGTTTAACTGGGCATCCTGTATTTTATCTGGCAACACTCTGATGCAGGTGAGGATAAAGTAGAAAAGCCCATTAAAAATTGGTTACAAAAAAAAAAAAAAGGTATTGCTTAATCCATCCAGCTCAGGATCCCCTCCCAAATAGTGGGTTTCTGTGATCCAAGACTTTATGAAGACATGTCAGAGAACAGGAGAAAGAAAGTGGAGAAGGATAAATCAAAGCTAGAAATGGGTGAGTGAGAACATACCCAGCCTCCAGTTAAGGCAGGGCTGGCTTCAAAAATGAATCTTAAACACTAACACAGAAATAGAGGGAATCAGATTGTGACCTGGCTCAAAGCAGGAAGGAAACAGTGGTGATAAGTGCCCTATGGCCAGCCATTTAGCAGAAGGAGGGGCACAGGTAACAGAATGCCAGGGATACTGGCTAGATTTGCTCTTCCTTTCCCTAAGCCACACCACCGCTTAATATCTAAGGAGCCTCCT
>CAUYRT010076594.1:0-19171 GCA_963574885.1 Lepilemur ruficaudatus
TTTTTTTTTGAGACAGAGTCCCACTCTGTTGCCCGGGCTAGAGTGAGTGCCGTGGCGTCAGCCTAGCTCACAGCAACCTCAAACTCCTGGGCTCAAGCAATCCTTCTGCCTCAGCCTCCCAAGTGGTTGGGACTACAGGCATGCACCACCATGCCCAGCTAATTTTTTCTATATATTTTTATAGTTTGCCAATTAATTTCTTTCTATTTATAGTAGAGATGGGGTCTTGCTCTTGCTCAGGCTGGTTTTGAACTCCTGACCTTGAGCGATCCTCCCACTTCAGCCTCCCAGAGTGCTAGGATTACAGGCGTGAGCCATCGCGCGCAGCCTTAAGCTGAACTTTTATTTATTTATTTTTGAGACAGAGCCTCACTCTGTTGCCCAGGCTAGAGTGCCATGGCATCAGCCTAGCTCACAGCAACCTCAAACTCCTGGGCTCAAGCGATCCTCCTGCTGCAGCCTCCCAAGTAGCTGCAACTACAGGCATGCGCGACGCCACCATTCCTGGCTAATTTTTTCTATATATATAAATTTTGTTGGCCATCTAATTTCTTTCTATTTTTAGTAGAGATGGGGTCTTGCTCTTTTTTTTTTTTTTTTGAGACGGAGTCTCACTCTGTTACCTGGGCTAGAGTGCTGTGGCATCAGCCTAGCTCACAGCAACCTCCATCTCCTGGGCTCAAGCAATCCTTGTGCCTCAGCCTCCCAAGTAGCTGGGACTACAGGCATGCGCCACCATGCCTGGCTTATTTTTTCTATATATATATTTTTTAGTTGGCCAATTAATTTCTTTATATTTTAGGTAGAGACGGGGTCTCCCTCTTGCTCAGGCGGTTTTGAACTCCTGACCTTGAGCTATCCTCCCGCCTCAGCTTCCTAGAGTACTAGGATTACAGATGTGAGCCACTGCACCCGGCCTGAAACTTTATTTTTAAAAAATTGTTTTCTTTCATATTTGGAGAAGTTTCTCCCAGGCATATAGAAATTTGTTCAGCTAAGATTTTGTATAATCTATACATGCAACTTGCTTTGGTCAATTTGCCCCTCTACTAAAGACACAGTGTTTCTAATTATTGACTTTTTAAAAAAATTACTATTGCAATTTTGTGCTTCAAGCTCTCTGCCCACCCCAAATCTGGTTTCTTATTTAATTTTTAAACGAGGGTAAGACAGACTTTAGTCACTATATAGGTGTGTTGTCTTCTGCCAGGGAATAGAGAAGGTAGGGCACACCTGGAAAACTGATTGTGCTAGTTATGCTCCAATTTGCTCTCAAATCTAGTCCTACTTTTTCCTCTGATCTGTATTGCAGGAAATTAAATTTCCTAGGCTTCCATGCTTTTTGAATTTTGCCAATAGGAGGCAGTAACAGAAGATCGGAGGGTGAAAGGAGGGAAGAAGCCAGGGTATTTCCCCACCTCCCTTTTCCTTTTTCCCTACTACGCCCACCCTTTTTTTTGGAGCCAGCTCCAGCTTCCCTGTGTCCCCTTCCTCCATAGTCCCAGATACTACTGAGCATTTGCTGCTATGGTTCTAGCACTATCCTGAGCTTCTGGGATATAGTGAGACTATTTCATCTTACTGTCCTTTTAGTCCTAGAAGTCATAGAAGCTGCCTGCTGTTGCTAGTCTCTGGATTGCTTCACTTACCTCTGTTTTGTGTAACTGAATCTCTATAGTAAATTTCTTTGTGAAAAATAGGACTGGACCCTTACTGATAATATAGGCTTCTCTTAAATTTTTTTTTTTTGAAACAGGGTCTCGCTGTCTTGCCCAAGCTAGAGTGCAGTGGTGTCATCATAGCTTACTGCAGCCTCAAACTCCTGGGCTCAAGTGATCCTCTTGCCTCAGCCTCCTGAGTAGCTGGGACTACAGACATGGGCTACCATGTCCAGATAGTTTTTCCGTTTTTTTGTAGAGACAGAGGCCTTGCTGTTGCTCAGGCTGGTCTTGAACTCCTGACCTCAAACAGTCTTCCTGCTTCAGCCTCCCAAAGTGCTATGATTACAGGCGTGAGCCACCATGCCTACTCCTTAAAATTTTTTTTGAAAAATAAAAATTATACAACCTATTTACATGAATATATTTTATTTTGAAAGGTTCAAATTATACAAATAAAGTCAAAGTTCCTCTTGACTATTCTCTATCTCTCCCTAAATCCTACTTCTTCTTCCTAGAAGTGACTGCTTGCCAGTTAGATATTATCCATTTTTCTCTGTAATTTTGTGTCTTTTCCAATACAAATACTATTTCAGTGTATTTGGCAGTTATTTTTTTTACTGATTGTATATTAGGTCTTTCCATATTAGTTACTTACAGGTCTGTCTCGTTGTTTTAAAAAACTTCTTAGTATTCCATTGAATGGAAATACCATGGTTTATGTAATCAATCTGGATTTGATGGACCTACAGCTTGTTTCCAGAGGTGTTTTTGATTATGTTTACTTTAAAAAAAAAATACCGCTGTGACTCTTAATTATTTGTTAGACTTTTTTGAACATTTACTCTGTGACAGGAGATGTCCTAGGCTCAGAATACACTACTGAATAAGGCTCCTGCTATTAAGAAGCCTGCACTCTATTGGAAGTGAGGCAGATAATTTGTTTTTAAGAAAGATTTTAAGTCCTTTTTAGATGTAAGAATGAGTGCTAGGAAGGAAATAAACCAGGTGGGTGATGTGATGAGTTGTGGGTGAGAGGGCTATTTAAATACCTGTGACTTCACAGAAGATTCTACCAATTTTTCTCCTACTTTTTGCATATAAAGAATGTTAGCTTTTCTTGTGCTTTTATCAGTCTTAAGAACTGTCCTGAAAATTATTTTTTTACCATTATAGTGAGAAGCCTAAAATTGTTTCAGTTGCATTTTTCATTAGTGTGAGATTGTATAGTGCACGTTTATTGATACTGAATTTCAGTGGAATGTTTATGAGGTAATTGCACTTAGAAAGTAAGCTACTTATGTAGAAAGTAAGACATTAGATTTCAGATGTTATCACTGAAGTACTAGGGACTTGAGGTCAGTACAAAAAAAAGAATCTAAAGGAATCACTCTTTTGGCTAGTGCATTGAGGACAACTCCTGTAGAAAGATTCAGTTTGTTTCAGTTTTAGTGTAAATTTCAGTTGTTCACTGTAAAGAAGCCTAGCTTTTAGAAAAAGGTCTGTATACAAGAAAAGGGCTGTGATTTAATGTCTAAATTTAGAGAGCCACTGCTATCAGTATATAGCCCCAGTTAGTAGTTCCTTATTCTTATTGGCTATTCACTTCCCTTATATACTTGGGACATAACCAAATAGTTCACCTCAGATTAATGGAGATCCTCTCTCTCTTTACTGCCTTGCATAAAGTAGATGAATTCTGAAACTTTTTGGTCTCAGAACTTATTTACACTCTTAAAAATTAGTGAGGACTCTGAAGTGTTTTTATTTATGTGGGTTACATCTATTTATATTTTAGAAAAATTTAAAGCACTATTTAATTTATTAAAAATTAACAATAAGCCCAGTGTATATTAGCATGAATAAAATATTTTATAGACATCAACTATGTTTTCCAAAAAAAAAAAAAAATATTAGTTGAGTGGCATTGTTGTACAGTTTTGCAAATCTCGTTAAAGAGATTATGTTGAACAAAATAAGATAGCTGGATTCTCATATGTGCTTCTGCATTCAGAATTGTTGAATATTTTCTTGGTTGAAGTATATGGAGAAAATCCTGCCTCACGGTAGCTATGCAATTGGAAAAGGGAGGAGAGTATTTTAATAACTTTTTCAAATATTTGTGGATATTCTTTTGATACTATACCAAAATCTTGACAAGTGGTAGTTTCTTAAAGGTTAGTTGCAATGTGGAATCTGAAGCCACATTAATGAAATTTTTATACTACACTAATAACTGAATGAATCTTTTACTTATGATTGATTTTGTAACATCATATTACAAATTTAGAAAGTATTGGTTCACTGGATAATGCAGATCTTCTGAATGGTAGCATATTTTGTTGTATATGGTTATTCCTTGGTATCCATGCAGGATTGGGTCCAGGACCGCCATAGATAACAAAATCTGCAGATGCTCAAGTATAAAATAGTGTGATGGTAGTATTTGCATATAATCGAGGGATATCCTTCCCTATACTTTAAACCATCTCTAGATTACTTATAATACCTAGTACAATGTAAATGCTATGTAAGTACTTGTTACATTGTATTGTTTTTAAAATTTGTATTTTTTGTTGTTAATTGTGGTCTATTTTTTTTCTTTTTTTTTTTTAATTGGGGGAAAACTACAAAGCATTTACAGTACAATGTTTACCGTCACAATTTGTGGTGAGCTGATTTCCCAAAATATATTACCGCTCAAGTTGACTTATCTTGTTACATTCAAAAATCTACTCTGTCAAAGTAGTCCATAGAGTACATACATAGTGCTCCAACTGTATCTACGTACAACCAACACTCCATTTTAAGTGTACAACAATTTGACCATTCTCTCTAGAGCAATCTCGGATCATGGCAACTTTTTGATTGAAAATTTCATGAGTGATTTGGGATGCAATCTTGTTTCCTGTGCTCACAGTGGACAGAGGTGGGCCAGTAAGCACCACATACCTCTTTAGTGTTTGCCATACCATAATCATCAACACCAGGAAGGCCAGGTATCTTTAGTTTCAAATAAAAGCATTAAAGCCCCTTTCATGTTTTGTGCTGGATTCTGAATCTGCTAGTAAATATCAGAGCTCCCTTGCTTAAGACTGACAAATGGAATGACAAAAACTGCACTAAAACTACATATTTTTGATACGGTTCAGCTAAGCTCATGACAAAGATCCAGGCTCAGTATTTAGAACAATGCTGTACATCAAATATTTTTATTGATTTGTTTTTTTAATTGACTGATAACATTATATGTATCATGTAAAATGTGATGTTTTGAAGTGTATACACACACACACACATTGTCTAATGCTTATTCTAGCTAATTAACAGATGCTTTACTTCTCATAGTTATCACTTTTGTGGTGAAGAACACTTATCATTGACTGTCTCAGCATATTTTAAAAATACAATATATCATCATTAAGTTAATAAGCATGCTGTACAGATCTCTTGAATTTATTCGTTCTATCTAACTGAAATTATGTATCATTTGAAAGACATTCCCCCAATCCTACTCTTTCCTAAAACCCTAGCCTCTGATGCCACCATTTTTCTTTCTACTTCAGTGAGATCAAAGATGATGAAGCATGTGTCCGTGACTGGCTTATTTCAATTAACATGGTCCCCATGTTCACTCATGTGATTTAATATGACACGATTTTTTTTGTGTGTGTGTGGATGAATAATATTTCACTGTGTATATATGTTCCATTTTCTTTATTCATCCTTCAATGATGGGCAAGTAAATTGATACTATATCTTCACTATTGTGAATAGCGCTGAATAAATATGGAAGTGAAGATGTTTCTTAAACATACTGATTTCATTTTGGGGGGATATATAGCCAATGGTGTGATTGTTGTGCCATATGGTTTTTCTATCTTTAATTCTTAAAGAAATCTTTATACTGTTTTTCGTAATGTACTGATTTGCATTCATACCAACCGTGTGCCAGCATTTCCCTTTTTTGTGCATGTTTGCCAATATTTGTTATATTATATCTTTTTAGTAGTAGTCATTCTAACAGAAGTGAGTTGACGTCTCCTAGCAGTTTTGAGTTGCCATTGCCTGATAATTACTGACCTGGAGCATTTTTCAGTTATATGCTGGGCATTTGTAGGTCTTCTTTTGACAAAAATCTACTGAAGTCTATCGCCTTTTTTTTAGTTATTGCGAGTAAATATTTGTTGTATATGTTTATAGGGTTCATGTGATAATTTGATACAGGAATACAGTGTGAATTAATCAGGATAATTGGAGTAGCCAGCACCTCAGACATTTATCATTTCTTTGTGTTAGGAACATTCTAATTTTATTCTTTTAATTATTTTAAAGTATACCCTAACTAATTGTTGATTATAGTCACTTTGCTGTGCTATCAAACATGGTTCATTCTAAATAATTATACGTTTGCATCCATTAACCATTCTCAATTTATCCCCCTACCTGCTATGCTTTCCAGCCTCTAGTCACCATAATTCTACTCTATGTTTTTATGAAATCAATTGGTTTTAATTTAGCTCCCACACATAAGTGAGAAGAGGAGAGATTTATTTTCAGTGTTTGGCTTATTTCACTTAGCCTAATGTTCTTCAGTTCCATCCATGTGGACATTATTGCATTGATGCAAATGTCAGAATTTCATTCTTTACTCTGGCTATATAATATTCCATTGTATATATTGACCACAATCTCTTTATAAAATGATACAATAAAGGATAAATACAATAAGTTGATTCCATATTTTGGCTATTGTGAAAAGTGTCACAGTAAACATGGGAGTGCATGTATCTTTTTGAAACACTGAATTCCCCACTTTTATATATATAACTAGAAAGGGAATTGCCGTTTTTAGTTTTTGAGGAACCTTTATGCTCTTCTGCATAGTGGTTGCAACTAGTTTACATTCCCAACAACAGCATATGAGGGTTCCTTTTTCTACACATCCTCTCCAGCATTCATTATTGCCTCTTGGTTAAAAGCTCATTTAAGTGGGGAGAGATGGTATCTCATTGAAGATTTGATTTGCATTTAACTGATGACTAATGATGTTGAGCATTTTTTTCATATACCTGGAAGCCATTTGTATGTCTTCTTTTGAAAAATGTCTATTCAGATATTTTGTTCATTTTTAATTGAATTGTTTGACATTTTTCCTCCTTAGTTGTTGGAGCTCCTTACATTTCCTAGTTTCAATCCCTTATCAGATAGACATTTTGCAAATATTTTCTTTCTTCTGTGGGTTGTCTCTCCACTTCTTTGATTGTTTCCTTTGCTGTGCAGAAGCTTTTTAGCTTGATGTAATACCATATGTCCAGTGTTGCCTTGGTTGCCTGTGCTTTGGGGGTATTACTCAAGAAGAATCAAATGATTGTTCTATTTTAGATCCTTGATTTATCTATGTATTACTTCCCACATAGGTTGTACTAGTTTGCAGTCCCACCAGCAGTGTATGAATGTTCCCATCTCTCCACATTCACTCCAACTTTTGTTGTTTGGGACTATTTGATAAAAGCCATTCTCGCTGGAGTTAAGTGATATGTCCTTTTGGTTTTTATTTGCATTTCCCTCAGGATTAGAGATGTTGACTGTACACCTATAGTAGTAAGATTCATTGCATTTCGGGCAGGAGGGAGGGGGAAGGAAAGGACGGGTGCATTCAAACCTAATGCACCACCTGGGGAATGGACACACTTGTAGCTCTAAGGTGGGGCACAGACAATATGTGTAACCAAACATATTTATCCCCATAATATGCTGAAATAAAAAAAAAATTTAAAAAGCCCTTGAAAACACCAATGTCCTGAAGCATTTACTAAATGTTTTCTTTGAGTAGTTCCATAGTTTCAGGTCTTAGATTTAAGTCTTTAATCCATTTTGATTTGATTTTTATATATGGTGAGAGATGAGGGTCTAATTTCATTCTTTTGCCTATGGACATCCAGTTTTGCCAGCATTCTTTATTGAAGAGACTGTTCTTTCCCCACTCTACATTCTTGGCAACTTCGCTGAAGGTAATTTTACTATAGATATGTGGATATATTTCTGGGATCTCTATTACGTTACATTGTTCTGTGTGTTTTTTGGCCAGTACCATGTTGTTTTGTTCACTACAGCTCTGAAGTATAATTTGAAGTCAGGTAATGAATTATAATCCTTCCAGTTTTGTCTTTTTTGCTGAAAATGGCTTTGGATATTCTGGGTCTCTTTGGGTTCTTATAAATTTTAGGATTTTTTTTCTATTTCTGAGAAGAATGTCATTGATATTTTGATAGAGATTTCATTGATTCTGTAGATTTCTTCTGGTAGTATGGACATTTTAACAATATTGATTTTTTTTTATTGATCAATCCATGAGCATGGAATATACTTTCATTTTTATGTCCTTTCAATTTCTTTTATCAATTTTTTATAGTTTTCATTGTACTGATCTCTCATTCCTTTGGTTAAGATTATTCCTAGGTATTTTATTTTATTTTCTTATTTTATTTCATTTTATCATTTGTACCTATGGTAAATGGGATTACTTTCTTGGTTTTTTTTTTTAGAGTATATACTGGTGGCATATAGACATGTTACTGATAATTTAAATGTTGATTTTGTATCCTGCAACTTTATTGAATTTGTTTTTTAGTTCTAAATGTTTGTTGTGGAGATTTCCCCCCTTTAATAGCTATTGGTTTTTTGTTGTACAGTTTTTTGAGTTCCTTATATATTTTGGCCATTAAACCATGAGATGTATAACTTAGAAATATTTTCTCCGATCTGTATGTTGTTTTATCCTTCCATTCTATCTTGCGATGTGCAAAAGCTTTTAATTTGAAGTAATCATATTTGTCTTTTATTTTCATTTATTTATTTTTTTGCATTGCCTGAGATTTTGAGGTTAAGTCCAAATCACATTGTTCAAACCAATGTCATGGAGCTTTCCTATGATTTTGGAGTAGTTTCAAAGTCTCAGGTCTTACATTTAAGTCTTTAATCCATTTTAGTTGGTTTTTTATATATGGTGTTAGATGATGATCTCATTTCATTCTTCTACATGTGGATATCCTATTGTCGAAACATCACTTATGGGAGAGATTGTCCTTGATTCATTATTAGTCCTTGTCATCTTTGTCTAAAATCACTTAGCTGTAAATGTATACATTTACTTTTTGTGTCTCCTCTGTGCTCCATTGGCCTATATGTCTGTTTTTCTGGTTGTATTATACTGTTTTGGTTACTATAGTTTGATGTATAAATTCAGATAGTGTGATGAAGTCAGCTTTGTTTTTTTTTTTTTCTTTTTTCATTCAGGGTCTTTTGCGTTACCATATCAATTTTGGATTTTTGAGAAATTTTTGTGAAAAATGTCATGGGTATTTTGATAAGGATTGTGTTGAAGCTGTAGATCATTTTGTGTGGCATAGACATTTTAACAATATTAATTATGCAAATACACGAATAAGGGACATCTTTCCATTTATTTTGACTTCTTAAAGTTCTTACTTCAGTGTACAGATTATTCACATTTTCAGATCCCTGCTCGGCCTGCCAGGAGGAGGCTGGCTCCCGCGTCTGCCACTGCCTGGGGCTCCGCAGCCAGCCACGCCCACGCCCAGCCAGCTCCGTCTGCTCTCCCCACTCGCACTTCTCTCTCGCTGTCTCCTCCTCCCAAACCGCGAGCAAAAGGGTAATCACAGGAAAAATACCTATAGAAGGTATGCAAAAGAAAATGAGAAAGGAATCAAAGCTTGTCACTACAAAATCAACAAAAAAATAAAGTAATTATTTTAAATATACAGTCCTCTTCCCTGCTAGAGTCTAAAAGAAGATAGAAGCAGTCTTTCAGATTGTGGTTCATAATCCAGTCCCAGCAACTCTGATCCTTGACAAAGAACCCAGATGTGAAAGAACCAACGGAAGATCACAGGAAACATGAAGAATCAGATATAAAAATCGCCTCCAAAAATAAATTCTCTAACATCACCAACTGATAGCAACCTACATGATACGATTAATCTGACAGAGGAAGATTTCCGAATATGGATTGCTAGAAAACTCAGTGGCATTGATGAGAAAATTGATTCCCAACATAGAGAAACCACAGATTATTCACATTTTGGCTAAAATTTATTTCCAAGAATTTTTTTTGTAGCTATTGTATATGGAAATGTTTTCTTCGTTTCCTTTTCAGATAGTTTATTGTTAGCATATAGAAATGGTACCAAATTCTTATGTTGATTTTTATCCAGGATGTTTACTGAATTTATTTATTTATTTATTTATTTATTTATTTATTTATTTATTTTTTCTGAGACAGAGTCTCACTCTGTTGCCCAGGCTAGAGTGCCGTGGCGTCAGCCTAGCTCACAGCAATCTCAAACTCCTGGGCTCAAGTGATCCTCCTGCCTCAGCCTCCCAAGTAGCTGGGACTACAGGCTTGTGCCACCATGCCCAGCTAATTTTTTATATATTTTTAGTTGGCCAATTAATTTCTTTCTATTTTTTAGTAGTGACGGGGTCTCGCTCTTGCTCAGGCTGGTTTCGAACTCCTGACTTTGAGCAATCCTCTTGCCTCGGCCTCCCAGAGTGCTAGGATTACAGGCATGAGCCACTGCACCTGGCCTGAATTTATTATTTCTAACAGTTTTTTGGTGGAATCTTTAGGGATTTCTACAAATAAGATCATATCAATTATAAATAAGGACAATTTAATTTCTTCTTTTCCAATCTGGAAGCCTTTGATGTTGTTCTCTAATTTTTATGGCTTGGACATCTTGGACAATGTAGAATAAGCATGGTGAAAGTGCGCATCTTAGTTACATTCCAGAGAAAAATCTCACAACTTTTTTTTCTATTTGTTATGATGTTAGGTATGCATTTTTCATATATGACCTATATTGGGTTGAGGTGCAGTTGTTCTATACTTAACATGTTGAGAATGTGTATCATGAAGGAATGTAGAATTTTGTCCTGGGCTCTGTCATTTTGGTCAGAATATGGGAAGATGCATCCATAATTACAGGATTTCATGAGGGCATTGTATCTAACATGACCTGTTTATCATGTCTATTATGTCTGATTCCTTAACTATAACTGAGTCACAGGGATTGTCATTTGCTTTGTTCATTGGATTATGCCATAACCATTTTCAGAAAGGGGACATGCCTTATGAGAGTGGGTTAAATATCCATTGCAAAGAATAAAAAAATAATAAAATATTTACCTATGTACAGTTATCAAATAATTTTATCTTTCTGTTATGTGGCTTCTATCATGCACTGTATATTGTCATTATGATTAAGACATATAGTGACAAAATAAGTATAAATAAACTGGTGGTCATTTTCCATATATTATTTTCTGTTACTAGAATACCATTCTTGAAACATGAGGACCATTAAGTCTTAAAAGCAATATTATTCAGGTGTTTCTCCTGGGCCCAGCATGTTAGTAGAACCTGAGGGTACTGTGGGTGCAGATGTATATTTATGGGAATTATTAGATTTTTGGTTGTGGCAGTTTAGATAAATGCATCCACTTCATATATTAAGCTTTGGTAGCAAGAGCAACAAACACTTAATCAACTGTGAAAATTGTCCTTTACAATTTTGTATATATCTGGCTATTCAAGATCAACGATCTACATCAGCTATGGATTTCTAAATATGAGACATGAACAACAACTGTTAAAATTTCTGCCTTGCTATATCACCATTTTTCTAACTTTATATTTTGGGCAGGCAGTTACCTTTAAACATAAACTTTTTTTATGTTTATGCTTTATTTAAACATAAACGTGTCTTTAAACATAGACATTCATTAACCTTAGAATATAAGCCTAAAGAGAATTGTGAATTTTGGAATATTGGATTCTTATAAATGATTTTCTAAAACCTGGATTAAAAAAATAGTTTATAGAAATTGACCTGACAAGGTAATAGCAAAATTTGCTTCATGTAGTAAATCTTCAAGGAAGAAGCACTATGTGATCATTGATTCCCTTTTTATATATCGTAACATGAATAATTGTGTGGATTATTTTCCATATAATTTGAAAGCTATATGTCAGTGATTCCCTCCTAAGTCTAGAAAACTTATATAAGGATTATCTGGAATAGAAAGTAAACTAAGAAAGAGCAAGACAATTTTGAGGTTAAAGGGACTGTTGGTTGGCAGTGTAATAGCCTCACAAAGATGACCACATCCTAATAACTGGCTTCTGTAAATATATTAGGGTGTGTGACAGGGGAGAATTGAGATTGCAGATGAATTTAAGGTTGCTAATCAGCTGCCTTTAAGATAAAGAGATTACCCTGGGTTATCTGGATGGGCCCAATGTAATCACCAGGGTCCTTCAATGGGTAATCAGGAGTCAAGAGACTCAGTGTCAAAATGAGGCAATGTGAGAACAATGTGACCCACCACTGACGGCATTGAAGTTGGTGGGCAGACAGGAGCCAAAGACTTCAGGGGCCTCTAGAAGCCAGAGGAAAAAAACAAACAAGAAAATAGATTCACATCTACAGCCTGTGGAGATAAACCTCTTGCTGCTGACACATTAATTTAGCCTAATAAGACCATTTGGTCTTTTGACCTCCAGAATGCCATGTAATAAATACCAGCTGTTTTAAGCATCTAAGTGTGTAATAACGTGTTACAGCAGGCAGTGGGAACTAACTCAGGAATATTGTCACATTTTATGAGAACCTTTTAAGAAAAATCATCTTAATATTAACAAAATCCTATTTCTATCTGTCAAAAATCAATGATTTTTTTTAACTGTTGGCAAGACTGCATTATGTCTCCATATAGGAAATGAGCTGTAGGCAACAAGTCAGAATATTAAAAAGTCAGAAAAGATGTAATAAACATAAGAATTCTTGGCTTCCAGTTGGTAGATTTGGAAATTCCTTTTCCATTAACATAAAATTAGTTCATTTAGGCAAGTATTATTGACTAATTTTAAATGGCAATTTTTAGTGAGGGAACGTAGGATATTAATAAATGCATCTAAGGGGGCCAGTTACTGTAGGAACATAGATAATGGACAGGCTTGGTTTTGCTTGAGTTTGAAATAGGTGTACAATAATTATTTAACATAATAATGCAGAGAGGCTGATTATTTAAAAATTTTTATGAGCTAGTCAAGGTTACTCATGGTAATTGAATTACATAAAAATGATAGTAGTGGTAATGATTTCAGCTATGAAAAAATAACATCAATGTGAGTTCTATTGTTTTGTTGTTCAGACACAAAATGTGTTTCTTTTTAACTATTAAGAAGAAAAAGTTTCCAGTTTTTGTTACCATGAAAAAAATCACTTTTTTCCAAGCTGACATGGAAATCTCAGCAAATGCTTTTTGTTGTGTACCCATTCACATGCTATATTGAACACAAGCCTAAGAGCACCAATGTGACTACCAGTAATTTGGCCCTTGTCCACACAGTGGTGCTCCTCATTGATATCTTTGTGGTATCTCCAGAACTGTTTGAATCATTGTCTTTTCAAAATGACTTCAATGTAAAAACATTTTCTATAAGACTAGGGTGATGAGAAGCCTCTCCATCTGCATTACCTACAACCTGAGTGTGCTCCCTGTCATCGCCATCAGCCTCAGGACCTACTGGTTGGCCAGGTATAAACAAATTCACAAAATACATTTCAAAATATTTTCTTGTTTTTATGGTCTCTCAATTTGCCTTTCAGTAGCAACTCACTCATCTGCACTGTGGTGTCTTCACATGTGACCTAGACCAATCTGATGATTCTTACTACATTTTTCTCTCCTCTCGTGAGGTACATAATCAGGGGCAAGTCACTCTGACAATATACAGAGATGCCTTTCTTGTAGGAGTTAAGTTGCTTTCAGGTACCTACATGGTGATTCTCCTGTTGGGTGTCACAGGAGTTCTGAACACCCTCATAGCACCAGCCTCTTCCCAAGAATCTTCCCAGAGGAAAGGGCCACCCAGATCATCCTGCTGCTGGTGAATTGCTCTGTGGTCATGTACTGAGTGGACCTTATCATCTCATCCACTTCCACACTGTTATGGGCATATTACCCCATCCATTCTCCTGGGTAGCCAGAGGCTTGTGGTCAATGTCTATGTTACAGTGATTCCTTTGGTGCTTCTCAGTTCTGAAAAAAGAAAAATCACATTTTCAAAATTGTGTGGCAAAAATTAACATCAGTTTTCACAGATTAATTATAATGATAATTGCCTCAAAAGTAGATTCTTTGCTGTTAGTTATATTATTTAAGTAGCACAGTTTTTGCCGTGTGGTTTTATTAAACTGTGTGAAATCACATATTTACAATGTCTCAACACTGCTAGTACCTGTGCTGCCGTATTGTGGTTTCAACTTTTTTGGACATTGTAAGAATTCTTTTAATTTCTTAGTTATTTTTTGCTTTGTGTCTTACAATGATTTTTAAAATATCTAGTATTTTTTAAAGCACAATGTGCACAATGTATACACAGTGGGAATAATACACTAAGATAATTTGTGACAGAAAATTGAGTCTCATGAGAAATCCTGATTTTCTTGATTTGATCTCTCACCCCATCCTCGTCCTCCATAGGACTTTTTTATTTTTTGAGACAGAGCCTCACTCTGTTGCCCGGGCTAGAGTTTCATGGCGTCAGCCTAGCTCACAGCAGCCTCAAACTCCTGGGCTCAAGCAATCCTTCTGCTTCAGCCTCCCGAGTAGCTGGGACTACAGGCATGCGCCATCATGCCCCGCTAATTTTTTCTATATATTTTTAGTTGGCCAATTAATTTCTTTCTATTTTTTAGTAGAGACGGGGTCTCTTTTTGCTGAGGCTGGTTTCAAACTCCTGACCTTGAGCGATTGGCCCGCCTCGGCCTCCCAGAGTGCTAGGATTACAGGCGTGAGCCACTGCGCCCGGCCTCTCCATAGGACATTGATATTAGTAAAGTATGATTATTTTTCTTTCATATGAAAATTTTTTCTTACAATTGAAACTAATTTTTGATGAGTCAATCCTTTAGTGAAAAATATTTGTGTATTTACATACTTTCTATATTTCTGTAATAATACTCTTGTAATTGAATCAATTAGTTTCCTAAGTTCATGTCCTTTGATTCCAGGCATCATTCGTCCACCTTAGCATTTCCCTGACACATAAAACTAATGTCAGTTTGGCTTTTCCACTTAATTCAGAAATTTTTTAAAAAAACAATACTAATTGAAATTTGTGTGTAGTTAGATCTTACTGTTGATTCTTCGATTCATATTTTCTGCCGTCATTCCTGATGCCTAGAAAATATGATATATAGGATTTCTGGTTCTCAGGAAGCTAATGGAATTCTTAGGCCAAAAAAATGCCACTTTTAGTACTTTCCTCTTGTATTTGAAATGATTGTGCATTCTGTGATTTCTGGTACAAGATGCTGTCCATTGCTTATCTGTGTAACTATTAAAGTTTACTAATAATACCATTAATATTAACACCCTTTCTGTTAATTTGTTATATGCCAAAACAACTAATCTTTTAATGTTTTTAATTTCATCTAATATCATTATAAATGTTTTAATTTCTTTTTATTCCATGAATCTTTCTGTTAAACACTGTAACTCATATATTATGATATCTGTGAAAGTGGCTTGGAATATTGCCTAAAAGATTGAATTTTCTTAGTAAATATTAACTACTCTGATTAACAAAGTTTTCATCCATTTATACAATCATTGCCTTAAAATGTCATATTGTATTTATTCTTACCAAAAACTTCTCTTTCTCTCTTCTTATATATTGAAGCTAAAGAGGAGGATAATTCAGCCAGCTATGTTGATAAAATCCCGGTCAAATGGAATGTGTTTCTAATTTACTTTGAATACTGAATATTATTGGTCTCATAAAAATAAATATGGCATTTATGATAATTTGTCCAAAATTGAAGACAGGACTCTAGGACTTAGAGAATTTATGTATTGTCCCCAAGCATCATTCCTCTACTAAGTATTTCCTAATTTTTAAAACTGCTATGCAAATCTATATACCTGGAATACCAAAAATTATTTTAAAAATCCAAAATAAGCACAAATTAACAAAATAAACTCTAAGATAGAACATACAAATAGACCTATATATGAAGAAAGAGAATGCACAAATAGACTGGTATAGACCATGGTATAAACATAATATTAAAAAAAATTTTTAAAGGTACATGTGTCATATAAAAACAGAAGTCTGTAAGACATATTAATGAACAGCACTCTTCTGTTTAGTTCTTCCCCAAAATGAAGTACATCATATTAATTTATAGAGCACACACTGCTCCATCTTACTGATGATTAGGAAATTATAATGGTATAATCACCAAAATATCAATAACTTTAAGAGTGACTGACTAATATGGTGTGTCAGGGAGAAGGTTCCCCTAGTGCAGAGGTGTGTAAGCAGAAATTACTTGGCTAGAGGAGTTTGGAGAGGCAGCCACTCTGGCTACAGCAAGCCTGGGACGAGCACTGGCCTGCTAAAAGGGAGCACTCTTCACCACCCAGGGTGATAAACAAGAAGGTCTGCAACTCACAGGCAGTGGGGAAGATGAACTGATTTGAAGTCAAGCAGCAGCCATTCTAGGCACAGAGGTGGAAACCAGTATCACATGTACAAGAGAAGAGTTGGTTCAGCAGAAAGTACATGGGCATGTGGAGGCAGTGGTCCTGGTAAATTAGGAGAAGCATAAGGGCATTGCCCAATAGGACAGTGAAAACAACTGCCAGAACCATCACAAAGACAGGTGGGTGGGCTCTTGTATGGGCTCTTGGGTGGTTAAAATATCCTAGGAGAAAGAAACATAAGGTGGTGTTTCCACTCTTCATGATTTCAAACAGGAGGGAGTCTGCAAATGTAGAAATAGATAAGAGTGTTGTCATCATTTATAGTGCTACATTTGAATTACATGTTTATTGCAAAGTACTTCTGTGAAAATGATGAAACCTACTTGAAATCCTTCATCTGCCATTTGAAAAAATGTTTTAAATTGTGCATTGCTCAACATTTTCTCATTTCCGAGGTTTTCATGGTAAATATTGCTCAAGTGGAGTATTGATTAATCTGCATAATGAATCCAAGTTCTTGATAAATTGCAAGTAAGAAGTCAGTGTGATGTTGTTTTATCTGATATCAGCAGAAGTGAGAGAAAAGGAAATGATTCAAATGTCATTTTATATGTGCTTGCCTTACATGATGCACAGTATTTTTAGAATGTGAATTAAATCAATATATTCAATTAGATTAAAACAACACACTTGATAATGAAGATTATGTGACTATACCATAAATTTCATTGGAACTTACCAAAATTGCAGAATTTAGCTTGACATTGATTAATCCAAAAATACACTCTTACTTCCCTAAAAAGATGACCTAAACCTTCAGGTGAATAATCTGGAAAGACTGAGACTGCAGATGGAAGCATTACTTAATTTGGAGTTGTGAACATATTTAGGTCAACTTTACTGAGTTATACACTGAAAACAGTAATGACTTCTTTGGATTTTTTTTCAATGAGTGTAATGCTAAGTGCACATTTTCACTAACTGTACCAATTCTCTTCAGTCTACAAATACAACTTTACTGGGTACAGGAAAGAAAATAAAACTAAGTTCTTTACCCAATTTTAGAAGTGAATTAATTTCATCTTCAGTCTCTAGAGAAACAAAATCTTTATAGGTAATTTCATCTCAGATATACCAGAACTGTTCTGTCCTTAATTGCTCTACCTTGCTGAATTTATCTAGTCATATCTGCAGAGATGTCGATGCTAATTCAGTCTTTAGGATATAGTCTAATTCAATACAGTTACATGACAGAGGAGTTTACATATCCTCAACTTTACATATCCATCCTAAACTCAGATGCAAGCCACACCTGGGAAAGGCAGTGCAATAGGCTCACTTGATCCCTGACTGAATTACTTGAGCAGCATCGTTGTATTGGCTGCGCAGTACTTGAGAGTTTCTTTTGGTTGTTAAAGAAAGTATATTGAAAGATCATGAAAATATACTTTCTTCTTGCCAACTATATTCTGCATTTGTAAAACTTTGTGATCTGCACACGGTCATATCTCTAACATACACTTTCTGTGCACAGTAACTATATGAAATCCCTACTTATGGCCCTCAGTGTCACTTCCTGAATGACCTAAAACTTCTCCTAATTCATTTCATTCATTGAGGACATCTGTTTCTTCATTTTAACTATCCTCATTGTTGACATTGATTGCATTTTAAACATTTAAAACAATCGATTGATACTTAAAAAATCAAAATTAATTAAAAATTGTGATGGACAAAATATCAAACTTTAAATAAATACAGAATATCTGTGCACTGGAACAAAATAAATCAGTCAGTAATTTAGTAACTGTAGGGTAATGGGCAAGTTTCTTAAATTGATTTTTGCTACCAAATTAACCATTTTTAAGTATACACTCAGTACACTGCTGTCAAGTACATGCACATTATTGTGCACCCATCAGCAATATCCATCTATGACTCTCCTTTCATCTCCCATAACTGAAACTCTGTTCCTGTTGAACATTTTTCCCTGCCCAGCCCCGAGCAACCACCATTCTCCTTACCATCTCTTTAAATGTATTACTCTACGAAACTCATCTAAATGGCATTATACACGACTTGAATCCTTAGGACAGGCTTATTTCACTTCTTATAATGTGCTTAAGTTCATCCATGTTGTATCATGTGTCAGAATGCCGTTAACTTTTAAAGAAGAGTAACAATTCATTGCATGTATACACCCCATTTTGTTTATTCATTCTTGCAACTGTGGCCACTGTGTTATTTCTTCCCACTTCAGCTGTATACTTGAGTATCAATTTTATGCAGTGATTGATGACAGATGTTAGAGTTTTATTTCGATAACATGAACATGTATAGCATAAAAATATAGCAGTTTCAACTAGTCATCTGTTTAAATCATGCAAGACAGATTTCTGTCTTTCAGAGAATAATTTCAACAATGTACATGATTTTTCAGTTTAGGAAATACATTTTGTTATTTTGATGTTTTGATTCTGGTTAACTAATTTTTAAAATTTGTTATCATTATCTCAACTTTTCAAGGGATATAGATAATATTTCTATTCTTTAATTTTAGGTAAAATAAATGTAAAAAAAGGTCAATATTTATGTATCTAATTGTCATCATGCTATAGCATTTAGACTTTTCAATGGAAAAATCAATTAAATGATAAAGACTTTAAACAAAATAGGCATAGGTGGCTCATTCCTTAAAATTATCAAAGCCATATAAGACAAACCTATGGCCAACATCATACTAAAGGTGGAAAAACTGAAACCATTCCCACTTCGAGCTGGAACTAGACAAAGATGCCCACTTTCTCCTCTTCTATTCAACATAGTGCTTGAAGTCCTAGCAATAGCAATTAAGCAAGACGGTGGTTTTAAGGGTATCCAAGTAGGTGCAGATGAGATCAAACTCTCACTCTTCGCTGATGATATATTATATC